>PVJS01056166.1:0-12436 GCA_004027185.1 Glis glis | reverse complement strand
TAAAAGCAAAACTTTTTTTTTTTTTTTTTGCAGTAATGGGGATTGAACTCAGGGGCATTCTACCTCCGAGCTATACCCCCAGTCCTATTTTTTGTTTTTTTATTTTGAAACAGGGTCTCACTAAGCTGCCGAGGGCCTCACTAAGTAGCTGAGGCTGGCCGCGAACCTGGATTCTCCAGTCTCAGCCTCCCAAGTACTGGGATTACAAGCGTGTGCTACCACGCCTGGCTCTCAGCTCCAATTATGATCTGCCCCTTAATAGTCATGTGACTTACAGGATGTGGTGGTACACATCAGTACTTGTGAGGCTGAGACAGGAGAATTGCAGGTTTGAGGACAGACTCAGCAATTTAGCAAGGCCCCCAGCAACCTAGTGAGATCCTGTTTCAAAATAAAAATAAGCTGGGCGTGGTGGCGCACGCTTGTAATCCCAGTACTTGGGAGGCCGAGACAGGAGGATCCGGGTTTGCGGCCAGCCTCAGCTACTTAGTGAGGCCCTCTCCAACTTAGTGAGACCCTGTTTCAAAATAAAGAATAAAAAATAGGGCTGGGGGTGTAGCTCGGAGGTGGAATGCCCCTGGGTTCAATCCCCAGTACCACAAACACACAAAAAATAATTCCACAGTATCACACACACACACACACACACACACACACACACACACAAATTTCCTCCTCACCAGCTTTGTACCCTCTGTCGAAGGCTTTCCGCTTTCCAACCTTTAGCATCTCCCTGTTGATGTCACAGACCATGACATGGGAGCCACACAAGGAATCTTCTTCATTCTGGTACTTCTTGGCAATTTCTTCCCAGGATAAATTTTGTTGGGCCCTTACCTGCCTCTTCTGCTTTTGCTGATGTTGTGCCTGAACATAATTAAGGAACCGGAATGCAATGTCACCTGTGGGAAGCCAACAGGAGGAAAGATGCAAACCAAAGCCAAAAGGAAAAACAAACAAACCCTCAAGCTACACGCCCAGACCTATTTTATTTTGTATCTTGAAATAGGGTCTCACCAAGTTGTGGAGGGCCTAAGTTGCTAAGGCCAGCCGTAAACCTGAGATCCTTCTGCCTTGGCCTCCCAAGTACTGGGATTACAAGCGTGGGACACCATGCCCAGCTTACAGTCTTTTTTTTTTTTCTGGTGGTACTGGGGATTGAACGCAGGAGCATTCTACCTCTGAGCTACACCCCCAGCCCTATTTTATTTTTATTTTGTAAAAGGGTCTTGCTAGGTTGATGAGAGTCTCACTACTTGCTGAGACTGTCCTCAAACCTGCAATCCTCCTGTCTCAACCTCCCAAGTATTGGGATTTCAGGCATGTGCCACCACGCCTGGTTTAAAAAAAAGCTTTATGAAATAATTGCGTAAGTAATATATGGACACACTTTTATTATGAAAGACTGAGCTGGGTGTGGTGGTCTATGCCTATAATCTCAGTACTAGGGAGGCTGAGACAAGAGGATTGCAGGTTTGAGGACAGCCTCAGCAACTTAGCAAGACTCTTATTAGCCTAGCAAGACCCTGTTTCAAAAATAAAAAGGGTTGGGGGAGTAGCTCAGTGGTAGAACACTTGCCTTAGTATATGTGAGGTCCTAGGTTCAATCTTTTTTTTTTTTTTTTTTGCGGTACCGGGGAATGAACCCAGAGGCGTTCTACCTCCGCGCTATACCCCCGGCCCTATTTTTTATACTTTATTTTGAAACCGGGTCTCACGAAGTTGCAGAGGGCCTCACTAAGTAGAGAGAGAGAGTGAGAGAGAGAGAGACAGAGAGAGAGAGCGAGCTGAGGCTGGCCGCGAACCCGGATCCTCCGGTCTCCACCTCCCAAAGTACTGGGATTACAAGCGTGCGCCACCATGCCCGGCTCTAGGTTCAATCTTTAATACCAGAAACAATCATTAACAAACAAACAAACAAAAATGTGGTTAGGCCTACAATGGTTGTGACTGTACTGAACATGTGCAGATTTATTTTCCTTGTCATCATTCGCTACACAATACAGTATAATAATTTATACATAGCTTTCTTTTTTTTGTGGTACTGGGGATTGAACCCAGGGGCATTCTACCTCCTAGCTACATCCCCGGCCCTATTTTTTATTCTTTGTTTTGAAACAGGGTCTCACTAAGTTGCAGAGGGCCTCACTAAGTAGCTGAGGCTGGCCGCAAACCTATGAGCCTCCTGTCTCAGCCTCCCAAGTGCTGGGATTACAAGTGTGAGCCACCACGCCCATCTCATAGCATTTTTTTTTTTTTTGCAGTACCAGGGATTGAACCCAGGGGCATTCTACTTCCGGGCTACACCCCCAGCCCTATTTTTTATTCTTTATTTTGAAACAGGGTCACCCTAAGTTGCGGAGGGCCTCACTAAGTAGCTGAGGCTGGCCACGAACCCGGATCCTCAGGTCGCAGTCTCCCAAGTACTGGGATTACAAGCGTGCGCCATAACATGGGCTGCAATTTTTTTTTCTTACGTAAGTTTTGTTTTTTTTTTTTGGTGGTACCGGGGATTGAACCCAGGGCCGTTCTTCCTCCAAGCTATACCCCCAGCCCTATTTTTATTTTTATTTTGTTTGTTTGTTTTTTGGTGCTGGGGATTGAACCCAGAGGCATTCTACCTCCAAGCTACACCCCCAGCCCGATTTTTTTCTTATTTGGAAACAGGGTCTCACTAGGTTGACAAGAGCCTCGCTAAGTTGCCGAGGTTGGCTTTGAACCTGCAATCCTCCTGTCTCAGCCTCACAAATACTGAGTTTACAAGCATGTGCTACCACACCTGGCTTATTTTTTATTTTGAAACAGGGTCTTGCTCTGTTGCTGAGAGTCTCACTACTCGCTGAGGCTGTCCTTGAACGTGCAATCCTCCTGTCTCAGCCTCCCAAGTACTGGGATTACAGATGTGCATCATCACGCACAGCTCTACTAGGTTTTTTATTTTTAAACTTTTTGTAGTACTGGAAATCAAACCCAGGGCCTTGCACATGCTATCAAGTGATCTATCACTGGCTACACCTTCAGCTCCTCAATGTACAATTTTATTTTGATTAATTAATTTATTTACTTGTGGTGCTGAGGATAGTACCAGGGCCTTACCACATGCTAGGCACCATCTGTTTTAGAAAAACATGATATTTCTTCCCCCAAATCCCCAAAATGCAAGTCACAACCTAGTGTATAGTAACAAAGGACCATGCATAACAATTAAGCTTTTGATACTTGCTGTGACAGCGGATTAGGTAGAAAAATGTGATAAAAGGCTTCCCCCAAAACAGAGGGAAAGTGGGTTGAAAGTGAAATAGAAAATAAGACTTTACAGTGCTGGGGATTGAACCCAGGGCCTCCGACATGCTAGGCAAGCACCCTACCACTACGCTACAGCCCCAGCCCTTTTTATTTTTTATTTTGATATGGGGTCTCACTGAGTTACCCCTGTTGGACTCAAACTTGTGATCCTCCTTCCTCAGCCTCCCAAGCTGGAATTATAGGAGTGTGCTACCACTCCCAGCTTAAAGATACTTTGTGTGTGTGTGTGTGTAGTACTGGGGATTGAACCCAGAGGCATTCTACCTTCAAGCTACACCCCCAGCTCGATTTTATTTCTTATTTGGAAACAAGGTCTTGCTACGTTGCTAAGAGCCTCACTAAATTGCCGAGGTAGCTTCGAACCTATGATCCTCCTGTCTCAGCCTCCCAAGTACTGGGATTACAGGTGTGCGCCACTATACCTGGCTTTAAAGTTGCTTTTGATTGATATTTTTGCCAGCTTTTCTCAGAATTTATAAGTTTTTCTAGCCGGGCGTGGTGGCGCACACTTGTAATCCCAGTACTTGGGAGGCTGAGACAGGAGGATCGCAGGTTTGCGGCCAGCCTCAGCTATTTAGTGAGGCCCTCCACAACTAGGTGAGACCCTTTTTCAAAATAAAGAATAAAAAATAGGGCTAGGAGTGTAGCATGGAGGTAGAATGCCCTTGGGTTCAATCCCCAGGACCGCCAAAAAAAAAAAAAAGTTGTAAGTTTTTCTGATTTTCAGTTGCCATCTTCGGCCTAATGGTAGGTGAGCTAATTCATTCAGACAAGAGACACTAATTCCTGTAAAAGATGCTCAGTGGTACCCAAGGACTCGTCTTTACCTGTTCCTCCAGCAACGTCAAGCAATTGGGTCCCAGGTAATGGGTGCATCTTCCAGAGTAGCAAATCCTTCCAAACACGATGGATGCCAAGACTCATCATATCATTCATTATATCATACTTCTTGGCCACACTTTCAAACACCTGATACACTGACATGGAATAAACATATAATTGTGGTATTAGCAGGATTAACTCAGAAAAATACTAACTGGAAAAGAGGAAGCATCTCTCCTCCTGAAGTTGCCTGTCTTTGCAAAGTGAAGCTAAGTCACAATGCTTGATGCCCAAATATACCTTAACATGACCTCTTTACAGAGGCTTAAAGGAACTTCATGTAAGAAATCAATCTCCCTTTCTCCTTTCTTGGTTATCTTTATCCAGAACTACTACTTTGTAATAATGCTATGCACTACTTGGTATTAAATAAATATTTCTCTTTCTTTTTTCTGTGTGTGTTACCAAGGATTGAACGCAGGGGCATTCTACCTCCAAGATACACCCCCAGCCCTTATTCCTTTTTTTTTTCTTGTGGTACCGGGGATTGAACCCAGGGGTATTCTACCTCCGAGCTACACCCCCGGCCCTATTTTTTATCCTTTATTTTGAAACCGGGTGTCACGAAGTTGCGGTGGGCCTCACTAAACAGCTGAGGCCGACCACGAACCCAGATCCTCCGGTCTCTGCCTCCCAAGTACTGGGATTACAAGCATGTGCCACCACGCCCGGCCCTTATTCCTTATTTTTAATTTTTTAAATTTAATTTTGAAACGGTCTAAGTTGCTGAGGCTGGCCTCGAACCTGTGATCCTCCAGTCTGTCTCCCAAGTACTGGGATTACAGAGGTGCACCACCAGCTGGATTGATATTTCTGTTTCTTAGAGGATGGGGCTAAGGGAATTGGAATCTTTTTTCTTTTTTTATTTGTGGTGCTGGGGTTTGAACCCAGGGCCTCACGCATGCTAAGCAAATGCTCTACCATTGGGCCACATCCCTAGCACGGGAATTGGAAATTTTCTGACGGTTACTATAATAAAAGACAACAAATCCCATTAGAAAGATGCATGATTGAGCCGGGCGTGGTGACACACGCTTGTAATTCCAGTACTTTGGGAGGTGGAGACCGGAGGATCCGAGTTCACGGCCAACCTCAGCGCGCATGCGCACGCAATCTATGCCTCTCTCTCTCTCTCTACCTAGTGAGGCCCTCCACAACTTCGTGAGACCCGGTTTAAAAAATAAAGCATAAAAAAATAGGGCTGGGGGTGTAGCGAGGAGGTAGAACGCCCCTGCGTTCAATCCCCGGCACCGCAAAAAAAAAAAAAAAAAAAAGAAAGATGCATGATTGAGCCAGGCATGGTGGCACATGCTTGTAATCCCAGTACTTGGGAGGCTGAGATAAGAGGATCACAGGTTCAAAGCCAGCCTCGGCAACTTAGCAAGGCTCTCGTCAACCTAGTGAGACCCTGTTTCCAAATAAGAAATAAAATCGAGCTGGAGGTGTAGCTTGGAGGTAGAATGCCTCTGGGTTCAATCCCCAGCACCAAAAAAAAACCCCAAAAAACAAAAGAAAGATGCATGATTAATGAATGTGAAGACCTCCACTCGTCTCTGTCTACATCATGAAGAACTTTAGGAACAATTTGGTGGGAAGATGGATGAGAAGGCATAAATCAGGTCCAAATCTCACTAAAGAATGTAGAAGGCTCTTGTGAATCTTCTTCATACGATCCAGAGAGTGGGGGATCTGGGATAGCTACGGTCTACTATCTAAGACATTCCAAATGGTTTCCCTCTAAAGCTACATTTAACATCTTTGCAACCCAGTTTCTCTGCCCATGAGAATATCAGCCAGCTCCCTACCTCCCCTTTTTTTTTTTTTTGCGGTACCGGGGATTGAATCCAGGGACGTTCTACCTCCGAGCTACACCCCCAGCCCTATTTTATTCTTTATTTTGAAACAGGGTCTCACTAAGTTGCAGAGGGCCTAAGTAGCTGAGGCTGGCCGTGAACTTGGATCCTCTGGTCTCGGCCTCCCAAGTACTGGAATCACAAGTGTGTGCCACCACGCCCAGCCACAATTTTTATAATTTAAACTTAAATTAAAAAATCATAATTACAGCCAGGCATGGTGGCCCATGCCTGTAATCCCAGCTGGGAGGCTGAGACAGGAGGATTGCTGGTTTTATGTATAAAAAACACTTTCATGGATGAAGTAGTCTGTCATAAGAACTCTCAGGGTTACGACTATTTTTAGTTGGCACATGTGGAAGATGAGGCACAAAGAAGATAGTTTGCTTCTTCTTCCTTTATAAAAAATGGCCTCTTTCTTAAGCAAGAGAGTAAGAATGTGGACTCTGGAGTCAGACCAAACTAGGCTGAAATACTGGTTCCGCCACCTTTTTTTTTTTGTGGTACTGGGGATTGAACCCAGGGGCATTCTATCTCTGAGCTACACCCTCAGCCCTATTTTATTCTTTATTTTGAAACAGGGTTTCACTAAGTTGCAGAGGACCTCACACGTTGCTAAGGCTGGCCACAAACCTGCGATCCTCCTGTCTCAGTCTCTCAAGTACTAGGATGACAGGCATGTGTCACCACGTCCAGCATCCACCACTTATTAACTATGTTAAATTGGCCAAGTTCTTGCTTAACCTAAAAATTTCAGTTTCCTCCTGTGTAACAAGGGAATAAGAATACTGACCATTGTAAAGTTGAAATGAGAATTGGAAAAAATATCTCCACGGGACCTAGGACATCATAGATGCTTAATTGATGGGATTTAGTGATAATTATTTTCCTTAAAAAGAGGGAGGCAGCTGGCATGGTGGCACATGCTTGTAATCCCAGTACTTGGGAGGCCGAGACAGGAGGATCACAGTGAGGCCCTCTGCAGCTTAGTGAGACCCTGTTTCAAAATAAAGAACAAAAAATAGGGCTGAGAGTGTAGCCTGGAGGTAGAAGCCCCTGGTTTCAATCCCTGGTACCGCCCCCCCCAAAAAAAAGAGGGAGGCATCTAAGCTAAGATTTATGGGGTCAGGTCAGGGGAGTACCTTTTTTTTGTACTGGGAATTGAACCCAGAGGCATTCTACCTCTTTTATAGCATTTATTTTTGGTACTGGAGATTAAACCCTGGGGCATTCTACCTCAGAGCTACAACCCCAGCCCTGTTTTATTTTGTAACAGGTTCTTGTGAAATTGCAGAGGCTGGCCTCAAACCTGCGATCCTCCTTTCTCAGCCTCCCAAGTAGTGGGATTACAGGAATGCACCACTATGCCTGGATCCTTTTTATTTTATTTACTTGTTTATTTATTTTTGTGGTACTAGGGATTGAACCCAGGGGCATTCTACCTTAACTACACCCCAGCCCTATTTTATTTTTATTTGGAAACAGGGTCTCATTAGGTTGATGAGAGTCTCACTGCTTGCTGAGGCTGTCCTCGAACCTGAGGTCCTCCTGTCTCAATCTCCCAAGTACTGGGATTACAAACGTGCGCCACCACGCCCGGTTTCGTTTTTATTTTGAGACTGGGTCCCGCTAGGTTGCTGAGGGTATCGCTAAATTGCTGAGGCTGGCCTCGAACCTGTGATCCTCCAGTCTCACCCTCCCAAGTACTGGGATTATAGGCGTGCACCACCTTGCCCAGCTCAGGAGGGTACTTCTTGGAAGTCAGGAGTACACAAACAGCAACACTGGAACTAACAGGAATTAATCCAACTCTTAGTTGTGCAGAAGAAACTAGATCGCGGCCAGACAGATCCCTCCATCCGCCCTCTCGCCCCTTTCACCTTTGCCCCCCTTCTCCTCCTCCGACACAGTCTCAAAGCCGAAGTGCGTTTCCGTTGCTCGCTTCCCTTGGGACAAGAGCCGCGCACTCAGCGGGCCCCCGGGCCAGGAGCCACGGAACCCGGGGAACCCGCAGCTCCGCAACGCCCGCGACCATCCTTGGCCACAGTAGCCCCACAGAACACGGGTCCTGGAGGCCGCCATCTTGGCAGCCGGACGACAGGTGCCGGAGAGTACGTCGTGTTGCGTCGCCGGGCTTTCGACGGATGCCGACTGGAGACATTATTAATCGAACGCACCCTGAACCTGATCGTGAGGATCCAGGCTTGATCCGCAGATCATGGGAACCGGAAATCCCAGTACTTGGGAGGCTGAGACAGGAGGATTGCAGGTTCAAGGACAGTCTCAGCAAAGTGGTGAGACCCTCGGTGTAGTTCAGAGGTAAAATGCCCCTGGGTTCAATCCCCAATACCACCACCACCACCAAAATAATAAAAATCATCATTATCATAAATTAATAAAGACCAAGATCATGAGGTCAGTTCTTGCAAACTTTGGTGTAACAATCACCTCTTTTGATTTTAAATTCAGATTCCTGGGCCCCCAACTACCAGAGATTTTCCTTCCTTCCTTCCTTTCTTCCTTTCTGGATGGAACCCCAAGGTGAGGGGGGCATTCATTTCTGTATGTGTGTGTGTGGTACCAGGGATTGAACCCAGGGGCATTTTACCTGTGAGCTACATTCCCAGCCCTATTTTTTATTCTTTATTTGGAAACAGGTTCTCACTAAGTTGCAGAGGCCTCACTAAGTAGCTGACACTGGTCTTGAACCTGTGACCCTCCTGTCTCAGCCTCGCAAGTACTAGGATTGCAAGCATGTGCAACCACGCCTTGCTTTTATTTTTTATTTTGAAACAGGGTCTCACTAAGTTGCTGAGGATCTCAATAGGTTGTTGAAGCTGGCCTTGAACCTGCTATCCTCCTGTCTCAGCTTCCCAAGTACTGGGATTACAGGTGTGTGCCACCATGCCTGGTTTATTTTATTTTTAAAACAGGGTTTCACTAAATTGCTGAGGTTCACACTATATTGCTCAGGCTGGCTCGAACCTGCAATCCTCCTGTCTCATCTTCCTAAATACTGGGATTATAGGAGTGTGCCACTGCACTGGGATAATCTTTTTTTTTTTTTAATGGAACTGATAATGTAGACCATCTTGTGCAAAAGAGACAGTGGAGGTTGTTGAGTTTTGCTTGAATTTGTATATGTTTCAGTTTTAATTCCCTTTTTTATTTATTTATTTATTCTTTGGGCAGTACCGAATTGAACCCAGGGGCATTCTACCTCTGAGCTACACCCCCAGCCCTACTTTTTTATTCTTTATTTTGAAACAGGGTCTAAGTTGTGGAGGGCCTCACTAAGTAGCTGAGGCTGGCCACGAACCTGCGATCCTCCTGTCTCAGCCTCCCAAGTACTGGGATTACAAGCATGCGCCTCCACACCCGGCTCATAATTCTCTTTTTAAATGTATATTTTCTGTAAATATTTCACAAGGAAAAGGCGCCAAGGATCCTAAGCGACTATTTTGAAATAAAAGGCTCTTCCTGGTTTAATATAGCCTGACAGATGGACACCTACTACACTGGGATTTCTCTTTCCCTCTCTTTTATTTTTATGAATAATAGAAATGATTCATCCACATACTCAGAATTCTCATGTCTTTGTTAAAGGAAATAAGCCAGGTGTGGTGGTACATGCTTATAATTCCTGTACTTGGGAGGATGAGACAGGAGGATCTGGGTTTGTGGCCAGCCTCAGCAACTCAGTGAGGCCCTCCGCAACTTGATGAGACCCTGTTTCAGAATAAAAAGGGCTGGGGTGTAGCTTGGAGGTAGAATGCCCCTGGGATCAATTCTCAGTACAAAAAGAAAATAAATTTTCGCTGGGCAAGGTGGCGCATGCTTGTAATCCCAGTACTTGGGAAGCTGAGACCAGAGGATCCAGGTTTGTGGCCAGCATCAGCTACTTAGTGAGGCCCTCTGCAACTTAGTGAGACCCTGCTTCAAAACAAAGAATAAAAAATAGGGCCGGGGATATAGCTAGAAGGTAGAATGTCCCTGGGTTCAATCCCCAGTAGTGCAAAATAAATAAATAAATACATAGTTTCATCAAAGATTTTTATTATATTGTCCACATGTAGTTATATATAAGAATAGACCTCGGGAGCCGGGCGTGGTGGTGCACGCTTGTAATCCCAGTACTTGGGAGGCGGAGACCGGAGGATCCGGGTTCCCGGCCAGCCTCAGCTACTCAGCTACTTAGTGAGGCCCTCTGCAACTTCGTGATACCCGGTTTCAAAATAAAGCATTTAAAAAAAAATAGAGCCGGGGGTGTAGTTCGGAGGTAGAAAGCCCCTGGGTTCAATCCCCGATACCACACACACACACACACACAAAAGAATAGACCTCGGGATTTGGGGCTGTTCCTTATGGATTTGTTTTCAGACTAATAGTGTATAGCTATTCTTTTTCTTCAGTATGATTTGTTTGTATGTGTTGAACGGAAACTGTAAAATCGAAGGAGAACAAGAATTGATTAGAAGCCGGGCGTGGTGGCGCACGCTTGTAATCCCAGTACTTTGGGAGGCAGAGACTGGAGGATACGGGTTCGAGGCCAACCTCAGCTCTCTCTCTCTCTCTCTCTCTCTGTAGTGAGGCCCTCCTCAACTTTGTGAGACCCGATTTCAAAATAAAGTATAAAAAATAGGGCCGGGGGTGTAGCACGGAGGTAGAATGTCCCTGGGTTCAATCCCCGGTACCGCAAAAAAAAAAAAAAATTGATTAGAGAACTTTTTTTTGCAGTACTGGGGATTGAACCCAGGGGTATTCTACCTCCCAGCTACACCCCAGCCCTATTTTTTTATTCTTTCTCCTTCCTTCCTTCCTTCCTTCCTTCCTTCCTTCCTTCCTTCCTTCCTTCCTCTCTCCTTTCTCCTTTCCTTTCCTTTCTTTTTTTTTTGCAGTACCAGGGATTGAATCCAGGGGCGCTTTACCTCCGAGCTCCACCCCCAGCCCTATTTTTTATACTTTATTTTGAAACTGGGTCTCACGAAGTTGCAGAGGGCCTCACTAAGTAGCTGAGGCTGGCTGTGAACCCAGATCCTCCGGTCTCCGCCTCCCAAGTACTGGGATTACAAGCGTGTGCCACCACGCCCGGCCCTTTTTATTTATTTATTTATTTATTTTTCGGTACTGGGGATTGAACCCAGGGGCATTCTACCTCCTAGCTACACCCTCGACCCTATTTTTTATCCTTTATTTTGAAACTGGGTCTCATGAAGTTGCGGGGGGCCTCACTAAGTAGCTGAGGCTGGCTTCGAACCTGGATTCTCTGGTCTCTGCCTCCCAAGTACTGGGATTACAAACGTGCACCACCACGCCCGGCTTTTATTCTTTCTTTATTTTTTTTGAGGTACTGAGGATTTAACCCCCCTGGGGGCATTCTACCTCCGAGTTACACCCCCAGCCCTATTTTTTATTCTTTAATTTGAAACAGGGTCTCACAAAGTTGCGGAGGGCCTCATTAAGTAGCTGAGGCTGGCCACGAACCCATATCCTCTGGTTTCAGCCTCCCAAGTACCGGGATTACAAGCATACACCACTATGCCTGGCTATTAGAGAACATTTCAAGGAAATTTAAAAATATATCTGTATTTATCTTCCTTTATCCCAGTTTAAACTGTTAGGGTTAGCAATTAGGGTTAGGGAAAGGAATTTATTTACATATACTTATAAATGTTTTATATACCATATGGTGACTAATAAGAAAGCTGGGTCCTATTTATTTTTACTTTTTGCTGTCTCATTAAATTGCTGAGGCTGGCCAAGGACCTGAGATCCTCCTGTCTCAGCCTGCCAAGTACTGGGATCACAGGTATGTGCTACCACACCCAGCTCAAAATATATGAGGAAGCCAGGCATGGTGGCGCATGCCTGTAATTCCAGTACTTGGGAGGCTGAGACAGGAGGATCACAGGTTCAAGGACAACCTCAGGAAGTAGTGAGACTCTCATCAACCTAGTGAGACCCTGTTTCTAAATAAAAATAAAAAATAGGGCTGAGGGTGTAGCTTGCAGGTAGAATGCTCCTGGGTTCAATCCCCAGTATCGCAAAAAAAAAACACCCATAAATCAAACGAGTATTTAATTGATATTAATTTAATTGATATTAAATACTAGGATAAGAACCATAAATCACCTGGGTGTGGTGGCGCACGCTTGTAATCCCAGTACTTGGGAGGCTGAGACCTGAAGATAGCAGGTTCGTGGCTAGTCTCAGCTACTTAGGGAGGCCCTCCGCAACTTAGTGAGACCCTGTTTTAAAATAAAAAATAAAAAATAGTGCTAGGGGTATAGCTTGGGGGTAGAATGCCCCTGGGTTCAATCCCCAGTACCGCAAAAAAAAAAAACAAACCCATAAATCAAATGAGTCTACAAAAGAGTTCCACAGGTCTTTCAATG
>PVJS01056165.1:0-12439 GCA_004027185.1 Glis glis | reverse complement strand
GAGCCCCGCCCCGCCCGACTTGCGAGGTGCGCCCCACCAGGTGGCCCCGCCCCCGCCCCGCGGAGCCCCGCCCCGCCCCCTCCGGTGCCGTAGCCCTACCCCCACCCCGCGCTGCAGCCCCTCGCCCGGCGGAGGAACTTTGCAGAATTTTACTCCTGCACCGAGATGAAGGTGTGAGGTTGTTCCGCATTGGACAGAAGAAATCAAGGAAATGAAAAATAAATCTGGCGGGGTGCGCGGCTGCGGGCACTTGCTGGGCCCCTTCGGGGTGGGGCTGCCCCGGCGTCCTTGGGCCCGGCCCGGCCCGGCAGCGGTACCTGGCCGCGGTGTCTCCACGCACGTGGCCCGCGCAGGCTCCCCTCCCTGCGAGGAAGACGCCCGCCCAGAAGGCGCTCGGTCGCCGCATGCTTTGCTTAGGAGACTAATTTGTGGTTTCATTTGACTAGACTTACAAAAAGTTCCACGGGAAGCCGTTTGTGAAACTCTAGGAATTAATTAAAAAAATTTTTTTGACTAATCGTTCTCAAAGGGATTTTTTTTTGGAAACACACGAAACACATGTGCCTTGGTGACCAGTAGAATTTATTGTGCGATGATTAAGAGAGCTCGCGCTCGGGGAAGTCTGTTTCAGCATCCCCTGGGAATTGCAGACATAGAAATTCACCGGTGCTACCCCAGCTAGGGGTTCAGACCACTCTAGGGCTGGGGCACAGCAATCTGTCAACAAGCCCCCAGGTGACCGAGACAAGGGCTGCTCCTGCATTCCTTTCCTGGGCTCGCCATTACCCCTGCGGGAGCTGGGTGAGTTATTAAATCCCTTTAGTGTTCTCATCTGTAAAACTGCCCAATTAGGGCACCTGTTTCACAAGGTTGTAATGAGGATTAGTTGCATTGACACACGTAAAATGCAGAACAGTAGGCAAGCACGCAGATCTATCCTGGTACAGAGAGTAACCAGTGACTTTGGGCAAGGTTCCAAACTCTCTGACTCAGTTTCCCAAGTAGTAGGATGGAGACACCAGTACCATGTCCTGCATGGATTTAGGATTAAATGAGTGTGCATGCGAAGTGCTTTAGCACAGTAAGGCCCAACCTGGCACAGGGCAGCGGGCTGGGTAACACTGCCAGCACCTGTAACCTCCCAGCTGGGCCCAGGCATTTCAGGGGCCTGTGGAGGAGGGAGGCCTCCTCTGAGGTTTTGTCCACTAATCAGTTAAGTCTGTTCCCTCTGAAAGACAAAATTTATTTTTTTAATTAAAATGAATATATATAATAGTAACTGCAGTGGGAAGGAAACTATGGGAGATATTTCAATCACCTACAATAACCCCTAACATGCCCTATCTACACCACCTTATCACCTCCCAGAGCAGAGTTAGCCATTTAGGGTTCCTCACTCTATTGATAGGACAAGCTTCTAATCTAATTTTTATCTCGCTCACTTTACAGTATATTGTCTTCTTAAGTGGATGTTTGAAATAGCTGTGGCCCAAGACCTTCTGGAGCATTTCTGAACTTTATCCTTCAGGGGAATACTGAAAAATGGCCTGTGGCGGTAGTGGCCTGTGTGGTAAAAATGAGAAGATAGCCAGTCATGGTGGTGCATGCCTGTGATCCAAGTTCTTGGGAGGCTGACACAGGAGGATCAGAAGTTCGAGGCCAACCTGAGCAACTTAGCAAGACACTGTCTTAAAATAAAAATAAATAAATGAAAAGGGGGGTAGCTCAGTGGTAGAATGCCCCTGAGTTCAAATCCCAGTACCACATGTACACACGTAAAGTGCAGATGTATAGGAAGAAATGAAAAGCACCAGAAATGGTAAGTATCTGGATAAATATAAAACTGAAAAGACGGCAGGTGCAGAAGCAGACTGAGCTAAGGTTGAATCCAGCGCTTCCCACCTGGTCATTTGGGACAAAACACACAGCCTGAGTTTCCAGCTCTTCATCTGTACAGTGGAGACCACAGGACCCACTTCATGGTATTCCTGCGTCACTGGGGCACACAATGTAAGCCTTTAACTTACTCAGATTCAACTTATATTCTACTCTTGCTTGTACAAGTTAAAATATGAAGCCACATTTTGCACACGCATTCCTCATGTGTCTTCCGTTACATTGTCACACTTCTGTGTTACTGTTCAGGGTCCCCTCCAATAAAGCCATTTATACTCTATGAGTGTTTAGGGGGATTTTTTGAGGGTAATTTATTTTCACCTGTCTTTAGAACCTAAGCCCCTTTCCCAGCAGTCCCAGAAGTCTGAACTCCAAGGTAGTCTGTGACACTTGCATAGGACAGAGGCTCTGAAGCTTGAGTATGCATTAGGACCTCTTAGGGAGTCCTCCCAAGGAGTCCCTGGTTGCCTCTGGAGTCTATGTCTTTAACAGGCCTCCCCAGGGGATTCTGAGGCGCACCAAATTTTAAGAACCACTGACTTAGGACACGACAGGACCCTGACACTATTTACCTTGCTCCTTTCTTTACCATTGTGTGTGTGTGGGGGGGGTACTGGGGATTGAACCCATGGGCATTCTACCTCTGAGCTGCACCCCCAGCCCTGTTTTAGTTTTCATTTTGAAATAGGGTCTAAGTTACCATGCACTGTGTTTGAGCCTCCTGTCTCAGCCTCACAAGTCCTGGGATTCTAGGCATGTGCCACTGGGCCTGGTTTCACCCTTCTTTTGTGAAGCTGTTCCCTGTGCTTGAAAGTCATGGTTTTGTTAATATATGATAATCAATGCCCAGGAAGGAAGCACGGAGCCAGGAGTTGTAGATACTGTCTGCTGTCTGTTAGTCTAGCTGTTGACCTTGACTGACTCCTCACTTTGAGTTTTTTTAGTTAGTTTTAGTTACCTCATGAGCCAGGTGAAAGGCCTTTGGTACCTTGCTTGGGACTGAATCCAGGGCCTCTTGCATGCTAGGCAAGCACTCTACAACTGAGCTACATCCCCACCCCTTTTTATTTTATTTTGAGACAGGGTCTTGACAAGTTGCCCAGGCTGGTCTGGAACTTGGGATCCTCCTGCCTCAGCCTCCAGAGTAGCTGGGATCATAGCCCTGTGCCACCATGTCCAGCCGTGCTCGGATTCTTGAGGCAAGGTTAAAACAAAGTGAGAGGGGCCACCCTCCAGACAGGCAGCTTCTGCAGCAGTGTCAGGACTAGAACCCTTGTCCAGAACAGTCAGATCCTCTGACATACAGTCTAGGACTAGAACCCTTGTCCAGAACAGTCACATCCTATGACAGTCTGGTCTTTCTATCGAGTCACCTTGACGACTGTCTCCACATGGGTGCCAGGTTAATCTCAACCAATTTTAAAAAGTCCACAAATAGTATGACAATCTCCAGCCTCCTCGCCTTGCAAGAATAGTTAGTAGGCAACAGGGAAAGGCATGTGGCGTGCCCTTGACAGAACAAGGATAGTGGTGATTTTTTAGCACTTAACCTTGGGTGAAAATTCAAGACAGGAACAGTATCCAAGGGCAGGGAGATGATGCAATTAGAGAAGCTCCGCGGGGTTTCACCTGCCCTGGCGACACTTGTTCAAGGCAAGTGGCGGTCCATGGGTGCCCTTTATTACCTGCTCTTGATAGGGCTGAAATAATTATTTTAAACCTAACATTAGGGTAAGCTTCTCACTGGCCCAGATGATAGCTGCAGAGAAATAAACATTTCATGGAATCTTATAAAGTTCCATGAACTCAATATGCAAATTTCTGATATCATTGAACATTCCTTCCTGACCTCTAGAAGGGTAACTGGTCCTTGCAGAGTGGGTGAGAGGGTGCTTAAACAACTGAGGACAGCTGGGCTTAGTGGTGCACACCTGGAATCCCAGTACTTGGGAGGCTAAGACAGGAGGATCGCAGGTTCGAGGCCAGCTTCAGCAATTTAGGGAGATCCTGTTTCAAAATAAAAAAGGCTGGGAGTGTGTAGCTCAGAGGTAGAATGCTCCTGGGTTCAATCCCCAGTACTAAGCAAACAACGAACAAAAAACCAACAACTGAGGACAGTTTGATAGGTGCCACTCAGCCCTGTGTGCGTATGTATCGCATCTAGACCTAATTGTTAAGGAATTTTACTGGCTGGTAAGCTAGGGAGAGTCTCTTGGCTCTATTTCAACAGTGGCTTGTATAATTTGGGTGTGCTAAGAAGGATCCTGGCCACTAGCAGCTCTATTTTAATTGTTTCCTTGGCTTATTTAATAATTTGTATAAATATCCTTAATAATTTTCATATAAGAGTACTAATAACCACACAACTTGTTTGACTAATAACTCCCAAATAACATAGCTTCCTATTTTATAGCTTTTTTCTTCTTTCTCTCTCTCTCTTTATTTCTTTTTTTTTTTTTAAGTGGGAATTGAACCTAGGGGCACTCTCCCTCTGAACTATACCCCCAGCCCTTTTCATTTTTTTATTTTGAAACAGCATCTTGCTAAGTTGCTGAGGTTCTCACTATGTTATCGAGGCTGGCCTCAAATCTGTGATCCTCCTGTCTCAGCCTCCCAAGCACTGGGATTACAAGCATGTGCCTCTGTGCCCAGCACTATAGTTTTTTTCTTATCCCTCATCAGTTTTCCTTTTTGTGAACATTTCCCCCCTGATTTAAAGCATAGGTATGGGCGGGGGGAGATTTGATGAAGGAAACACTTCAACTGACACAATGTACTTACACAAAATGATCAATGACACTCTGGAGTCGGGTGGGATTTGGGAAGAAGGTCAGCAAGTGCCGCGTGCGCGTGCATCCTACCACTCTGAACTGCAGGATGATGTGTGGTTACAGTCACTGATAGAAAAAAAGTAAGCACGTGTTATAATGAGGTATTGGAAGGAATCTCAAGTTTTGTTTGGATACCCTCATTTTACAGAGGAAGCAGGCCCAGAACTTAACATTAACTGTTCTCCTTCCCGCACCCAACTTTCTCTTGTCTAGATACCATTCCCTCCTCCTGCTGAGCTGGGGACCAGACCTCTGGGCCTCTTCTTACCTCCTCCTGAGCACCCTCGTGCACTCCCCCGGCACATCCGGGCACTACCCGGGCACACTGTTCTCAGGGTTCTGGGTTCTCTTGCTCCTTCAGGTCCTCCTCCCCAGTCTCAGGCCAGCTCAGCTCTCCCAGGCCTGGCCCTCACCTGTGCACACTCCCTTCTCAGTCAGCGCATCCCTTCCCGAGCCTGCATCCCCAGGCCTGACCTGGGCTTCTCCGTTCTTGATTGGTGGCAACAGCCCCGTGGGCACCACATTGCCTACCTCCAGATCTCGAAGTCCACCTTAATCCCTGTCTTTGCAGAGGCCCCTGTGCACCCCTCCAGCGGACCTCACAACCCCATTTCCAGAACACAGCAGACTGGCCCTTTCCCTTGCTGCTGGCATTTGGAGTAAAATTCCAGCTCCTCTCTGGCCCTGCGTGCCTCGGCTTCCCCAGCTACACCTGTCACTCACTCCCCCCACACTGGGCTGTCTGTTCCCACGGCTGCCTGGATGTTTTGTTCTGTGAACACATCAGCCCCATTCCTGACTCAGGGGGAGGGGTCATGCTTGATGCTCCTTCAGCCTGAAGGCACGACCCCATCTCCACGGGCCTGGCTGCGTTTCATCTTCCAGGCCTCTGCCCAAAGGCCCCTGCTCCCAACACATCCATCTGTAGTGCCACCTTCCCCGGGCACTCCCCGCCCCCTGGCCCGACCCCTGCAGCGGTCTTGCTTGCTTGCTTGTCTGCTTTCTCCCCCACAAGAACGGACAGTTCCTGTCTGTCTCGTTTCCTGCGGAGCCCTCAGCAGCTAAACTAGTGCCTGGTGGATAGCAGATGTTTAACAAATATTTCTCGTATAAGCAAATGAGTGAACACCGCTAGTTAGTAGAGTGAACACTGCTAGTTAGTAGCCCAGCAGGGTGCTCAGGTCAGTTTTATTTCCCATACACCACACTGCTATCCACTGGGTGGCTAATCATGACACGCTTTGCCCAGAAGGCTTTTGTTTAACTGCACCAGCTGCCCAAAACACCATCAAAACCCAGAGGTTAAAAAACAAAAATGCATGTATGTATTTGGAATCTTTCTAGGTTTCCCTTAAAGTTCATTCATTTTGAAAATTCTTTTTATTATTTTGGTACTGGGGATTGAACCCAGAGACATTCTACCTCTGAGCTACATCCCCAGCCCTTTTCGTTTTTTATTTTGAAACAGGGTTTTGATAAATTGCTGAGACTGGCCTCGAACCTGCGATGCTCCTTTCTCAGGCTCTCAAGTACTGGGATGATAGGCCTGTGCCATCATGCCTGGCTCATTCATTTTAATATTCATGACAGTTCTAGCAAGTTTGATGAGGTGCTTCCCAGGGCACAGCAGATTAGGAGAGAAGGTGCAAGGTACACGCAGGCACACTGATAGCAGTAAGACGCCATGATTGGCAGCAAGGAGGGAGACCGGTGACACTGAACAGACAGACAATTTCCCAGAGTCCAGGGACCGGGGTCCCGTATGCACAGCGCATTCCTAGGAGGCTGAGGGCAGCTGGGGGAGTTGGTTGATGCTCGCACTGATAGTTTCCTTGGGAAAAAGGTGTATGTCTGCTCTCTGCTATCAGAAAACATGTTATTGTGTAACTTTTTAAGTTATGAAATGTTTTAAATCTTCAGGAAGTAATTCGACAGACAACTATGTACCCACTATCTAGATTGAACAAATGGCACGATTTTGTCCCATTATCTTCAGATTGTAAGAAAAGAAAGCACAACAGATAAACTAAAGCCTGTCTAGCCTACCCCAGAACAAAATCATGATTCTAAAGATGTTATGTCTTTAGTACCCAAG
The DNA here is from genome assembly GCA_004027185.1 of Glis glis. Taxonomy (NCBI): domain Eukaryota; kingdom Metazoa; phylum Chordata; class Mammalia; order Rodentia; family Gliridae; genus Glis; species Glis glis. Next base: position 5,617 of record PVJS01056165.1, on the reverse strand, counting down.
GGGTGTTTTATGTGAAAAAGAATCTACTTACGTGAAATAAACTATTTCCCAAATAAAAAATGATGTTATTATTTAGGTGTTTAGTTGCAGAATATAAACAGTAAACATTTAAAAATCATGAGTTTTCCTCTTTTTTTCTCTCTCTTCTCCCCTCCCCCAAAGGTAAGGCCAGCACCTGCTGGTCTTGGTGTCCCAGTACTGGGAGTAGAACCTTGTACATGACAGGGCTCAGTAAAGATTTGTGGAACTGAATTGATGCAGAGCCCTGTGTGTTCCTTGCCATGCAGGGCAATGTCTAAGCATGTAGATGTCTGGATCCTACAGATTTGACATGTAAACTGGGAGAATTGACACTTACCATTAAATTTTTTTAATTAAAAATAAAATCCCAGCCAGACATGATGGCACACACTTGTAATCCCAGTACCTGGGAGGCCGAGACAGGAGGATCACAGGTGTGAGGACAGCCTCAGCAATACAGTGAGACTCTCAGCAACCTAGTGACTAGACCCTGTTTCAAATAAATAAATAAATAAATAAATAAATAAATAAATAAATAAATAAATGGCTGGGGTTGTAGCTCGGAGGTAGAATTCCCCTGGGTTCAATCCCCAGTGCCAATGAATAAATAAATAAAAATAATCCCTTTAGCCAGGAGTGGTGGTACACACCTGTAATCCATTACTTGGGATGCCGAGACAGGAAGATCGCATGTTTGGGGCCAGACACAGCGTCTTAGTAAGACCCTCAGCAACTTAGTGAGACCCTGTTTCAAAAAAAAAAAAAAAAGCTGTGTGTATAGCTCAGAAGCAGAAGGCCTCTGGGTTCAATCCTCAGAACCAAAATAAATAAATAAAACTCCTTTGATAACCGGGGCAAATTTCTGTTGCACGTGATACGTGTTCTGTGATCCGCTTGGATTTTACTGAATACCAAAGGCCTCACCCCAGAATGAATTCATCTTTACAGCATCTTGAGCAATGCTTTACCCTGGGCTGAAGCGTGGACCACATACTTCATTCGACAAATATTTATTGAGCTGCTGCCGCTCCTCAGGCACAGGGCTGGGTGGAAGGAGCGGTCTCTACAGCTTACACTTCATTAAAATGTGGCCTTTAGCTGTTTGGGGTTTACCAGACTTTCCTGAATTTCCATGAAATCAGCACTGTCACTTGGCTGATCCGTAATTCCAGGCATCCTCAGCCTGGGTCCTCAGGTGACCCCAAGCATTTTATTCAGGAATGCGTGGATAGGCGGGTGGCGGAGCCCAGCGGCCATGCAGTATCTGAGTCTGGCCCCAGTCCCGCCATTGACTGCGGTGTTGGCAGTCAGTTTGGACCCCACCAGACAACAAACATGGCTGCTCCCAGCAGCAGGCGACTGAAGGACCCGGGGACACGGGGAGGCAGGATGGCCTAGTGGGCCGTCGCTAAGCTGGAATGTGGGCCCTGCTCTGCCGCATGTCTCATTTTCAAGAAAACCCCCAAATCTTGACTTTTGTATGAAATTTCCCAATTGCTAAATGTTGGCAATGAGTTAAAAAAATGTTTTACCAAAACCCACTGCAGGCTAGACAAAACATGGCCACCAGCCAGGTGTGCACACCTTCCCGTTCTCCAGCTCTGGAGACCTTTAGTATCTGTTCTGTGCATTGGGTCTGGCCAGGTGGCTTGTCGTGTCCCCCTAGGCTCCATAACACTGTCACCCTGCAGTCACTGCGGGCTTGCTTGGCACTCCCAGCCTGGCTCCCCGTGTGCACGGGCAGGGTGGTGGCCGTAGAGAGGTCGCAGGCTGGCCGAGGGCCGTCCGCACAGCCTCTCCATTCTCCGCATACACAGAGACAGCGCTTGTCTCTGTCTGTCTTGGGAACTGTCACCGTTGCTCAGGCCTTAGACTTAAGGGATGTTAGAAGCAGGGATTCCCCCTCGCTGTGGTGTACACACCCTGAACATCTGGCTGCGGCTCTTCCTCTCTGGCAGGCCGCAACTGCGCCCAAACCCCTTACCCTGCCTTCCTTCCGCACTAACGGCAGAGTGGCTTTCGGGTTTCTGCACGTTTCCTTGCCGGCAGAGCTGTGTTCTGCTTCAAGACTGGGCTGGGGTGGGGGAGCGCTTTCAATCTGCAGCAAGTGCCTCTAGTCTCTGCCCGCCTATGGCTCGCTCTTGAGCTCCTCTGACCAAGCCACCCCCATCTGCCTCATCGCCATCTCGGGCTGCCAAACCTACTCGGAGGCCCAGGCCAATGGAGTGACTCCCAGGAACACTGATGGATGTTGGGTGCAGAGTCTCTGCCCCTCCAGGCCGCTTGCTTCTTCTAAAGCATACTTAGCAGCCGGGCATGGTGGCACACACCAGTAATCCCAGTACTTGGGAGGCTGAGACAGGAGGATCGCAGGCTTGAGGACAGCCTCAGCAAGTAGTGAGACTCTCATCAACCTAGAGAGACCGTTTCAAAATAAAAATAAAATAGGGCTGGGGGTGTAGCTCGGACATAGGATGCCTCTGGGATCAATCCCCAGTACCAAAAAAAAAAAAAAAAAAAAAAAATTAAGCATACCTAGCCAGGCTCAGTGGTGCATACCTGTAATCCCAGCAGCTCAGGAGGCCAAGACAGGAAAGCAAGAGGATTGCAAGTTTGACACCAGCTTGGGCAGTTTAGGGAGACCCTGTCTCAAAATAAAAAAATAAAAAGGTCTGGGAGTATAGGTCAGTGGTAGAGCACTTGCCTAGCTTAAGCATGAAGGCCCTGGGTTCAATCCCCAGTACTGAAAAAAAACAAAAGCACACCTAACTGGACATGTTTCTCAGCTAGGTGTGGTGGTACATGCCTGTAATCCCAGTACTTGGGAGGCTGAGACAGGAGGATCACAGGATTGAGGCCAGCGTCAGTAACTTAGTGAGACCCTGTTTCAAAATTTAAAAAAAAGAGCTGGGGTGTAGTTCAGAGATAAAATGACTCTGAGTTCAATGCCTAGTACCAAAAGCAAAACAAAACCCCCACATTTCATTCCTCCTCCTCCTCCTCTTCTTTTTCCTCCTCCTCCTTCGCTGGGGATTGAACCCAGGGACATTCTACCTCTGAGCTACACCCCCAGACCAATATTTACTTTTCGTTTTGAAACAGGGTTTCACTAAGTTGAGGAGGCTGGCCACAAGCCTGCTATCCTCCTGTCTCAGCCTCCCAAGTACTGGGATTACAGTCATTTACCACCGCACCCAGATAAAAGCCCACATTTCTTTTCCTGGATCTACCTACAGCTAGGCATGCATCTCCTGAGACTTGCTTCCAGTTTGAAATTATTCTTAAGAAAGGAGTAAAATAGCTCACCCCAATCAGAAAGCTCTCTGGCACTGCAGAGCGGAGTTCCTGGGGCAGTCTCAGGCAGGCTCCTGGACGATGGGGCGTGTGCTAACCGGCGGGCGGGGATGAAGCTCATAGGAATGTTGACAAACTGGGTCTTGTGAAGCTCAGAACTCTGGTGTTGATTCCTCTGGCTCTTCCGATTCTCTTCTCTTTATCCCAAAGCCCGGCCATAGTCTTCTAGAACTGAGAGCACGCCTTAGCTGGGGGAGACCTCTTCCACGTGGGGACACACTATTTCCTCCTTCTGGGACACTGTGCAGGACAACCTGTCGGGCCCCTCCCTCCCCTCATGGAGAAGAACTCACCTGGGCCCCTGGCCTGCCCTTTCCCGTGGGCGCCAGCCACCCGAGGACCGCTCTGCCTCTCCTGGCCTTGCGTGCCTTGGGCCTGCCCCCCAACAGGAGACCCTGGGTGATCTAGGGCTGCCTCGGATGAGGGGACTTGCTCATCTAATTCTGCTGCTCAGCTGTCCACCTGCCCACAGCTCGTGGCCATACTCTCCAATGGCGGTTTTATCTGCAAGAAAGCTTTGGGTTTTTGTCTTAGTTGTCTCAGAACTGGGGCAGAGAAGAAATTGTTATTAATTAGGCCCCTTTGAATTGCAGGCAGTGCATCTAGCCTCCGCCTGACTCTTCCGTGTGAGCTGAGAACGACCATCCACCGAGTGCCACGTCAGAGCCAGGCCTATCTCCCAAGCCTCCTGGCGCTAATGGAGACTTCCTAAGAGTTGGAGACCTTCTCCACCAGTGGGGATTTTTATCAAGAGGTTTTTGAGCTGGGCATGATGGTATGCACCTGTAATTCCAGTATTTGGGAGATACAGGAGGATCACAGGTTCAAGGACAGCCTCGGCAAGTTAGCTAGGCCTTCAGCAACTTAAGGAAACCCTGTTTCAAGATAAAAAATAAGATAGGGCTGAGGGTATAGCTCAGAGGTAAAACACCCCTGGGTTTAATATTCATTAACACACACACACACACACACACACACACATACACACACACACACACACACACACACACACACACGAAGTTTTTTATTTTATTTTTTTGTGTGTGTGGTACCAGGGATTGAACCCAGAGGCATTCTACCTCCGAACTACACCCCCAGCCCAATTTTATTTCTTGTTTGGAAACAGTGTCTTGCTAGGTTGATGAGAGTCTCCCTACTTGCTGAGGCTGTCCTAGAACCTGCGATCCTTCTGTTTCAGCCTTCCAAATACTAGAGTTATGGGTGTGTGCCACCACACCCGACTACACATTAAGGTTTTGATAGCCACAATCTCCAAGAGTCTAGTTTCTTATCTATCCAAAGTAGCTTCCTACCACCCTCTGTTCCTGCCCCCCCACCCTCGCCCCACACCTCCATTCTCTCTGATTTCTCTCATATTTTCAACCAGGAATACCCATCCACACAACTCTATCTTTCCCCTCTTAAAATACTGCTCAGCAAGCTGAGCGTGGTGGCGCATGCCTGTAATCCCAGTACTTGGGAGGCTGAGACGGGAGGATCCCAGGTTTGAGGCCAGTCCCAGCAATTTAGCGAGACCCTGTTTGAAAATAAAAGATAAAAAGGGCTGGGTGGTGTAGCTCAGAGGTAGAATGCCCCTGGGTTCAGTCCCCAGTACCAAGAAAAAAAAAATACTACTCAGAAACCAAGTTCCCCCTCAATAATGAATTGGAGCCCATTCTCTCTAAATATCATACCAACTCTCAGACATTCGAGGCTAGATTTACTTAGCCCAAAGAGTTGTTTATGGTTAGTTATGTCGGAGATGGTTTCACTGGCGAGTGTTCTAATCTAAGGCAGGAGCTCAGTTATGGCTCCTTGAAGACCTTTGTCCTTATCCCTTGGCGTCCACCTCGGTGTCTGACACGGGCAGGGCTCAATCAACATTTTATTCCATCGCTGTGGATGAATGAACAAGGATTTTTTCCCCTGGGACTCCCCACAGCACTGAGTCTCAGCAAACAGCAGCAGTGGTGATGTAGCACTGGCTGGCTCAGCTAAATGTTTGTCTCCAGACACCTTTTCTAGAAGATTCTGTAGTTATTCCATTTTATTCCCATTTTCCTTTTTTCTATCATATTAATGGGTTTAATGTGTACATTTTGTTTATATGTATTTTCTGCAAAATGTATATAATTTTTCTTACAAATACTTTTTTGTGGGTGTATGTGTGGTATTGGGGATTGAACCCAGGGGCATTCTACCTCTGAGCTACACCCCCAGCCCTTTTTATTTTTTTTTTTTT
>PVJS01056164.1:0-12437 GCA_004027185.1 Glis glis | reverse complement strand
CCTCACTAAGTAGCTGAGGTTGGCCACGAACCCAGATCCTCCTGTCTCAGCCTCCCAAGCAGTGGGATTACAAGCATGCGCCACCACGCCCAGCCAGTTTCCTGATTCTGTGGGTGTGGTGTGGTGCGGTGTGTGTGTGTGTGTGTGTGTGTGTGTGTGTGTGTGTGTGTGTGTGTGCGTGCGTGTGTGTGTGTGTCTTTTAAACACGAGCAGCGCCTCCAGCCATAAGACCGACTCAGTGGGGCCGTATGGCTGGGCTGGAGACCCTGGGCCGCACAGGTCCTTCGGGGTCTAGGCCAAGTGAGTGTGCAAAGCGCCGCCTCAGCGGAGCCCAAGTCGAGCAACAGGAAGCCAGTGGGAAGGCAGGGCTGGGCACGCGTGCCACCAGGCACCTGGGAAGTGTTGCCAGGAAGCGTTCTCCATCAAGAAAGAATGTTCTGGAAGCCACCACATCCACGCAGCAGCTCCGGGTCCCACTGCAGAGTGGTGGAGCCCGCCTGGCCTGCCTCACCTGTCCACAGTTCTGGCTGAGGCCAGCGGACGCTGGAGCTCAACGGGGCCCAAGGGCTCTGCCCCCGCTGCCCGTGTGGAGCCCTCTTATTAACACCAGAGTGCACGCAGCCCCGGGCTGTCTCTGGCTCCTCCAGGGCCGACGGGCTGAGGGAAGGGGAGCTTTATTTTAGAGAAGAGAAAGACAGACAAGACAGCCTTTCTGACACTCCCAGAGCAGAAGATGCTCAAGAGGAAATACAATTCTCAGAAGGCCAATGTCCGCAGGAGCAAGATGGCTCTGCGGCTGGGTGGGCGGGTCCGCATCCTGCCCCCCACCAGCTGTGGAGCCCCGGGCCAAACACCTTCCTTTCTCTCTCCTTAACTCTAGAGGGTTGTGTGATTGAGCCCGCCTTCATGAGATCATTAGGTACCTTTCACAGACATGCACACATGCACGCACATATGTGCCTAGCAGGATTACTGGCATATTCTAGGAGCTGGGAGAGAAAGGGGCCCCAAACGTTAAGTTCAAAATAGCTATTAGCAAAGGCGCACGCTTGTAATCCCAGTATTTGGGAGGCTGAGACAGGAGGATCACAGGTTCAAAGCCAGCCTCAGCAATTTAGTGAGGCCCTCAGCAACTTAGTGAGACCCTGTTTCAAAATAAAGAATAAAAAATAGGGTTGGGGTGTAGCTCAGAGGTAGAATGCCCCTGGGTTCAATCCCCAGTACCGCAATAAAAAAAATAAAATAAAAAAAGCTACTAGTACTGTCCCTGGTGAGAACGGCCTGCCGGGAGCCTCGAGGCTATCAAGTTCCTCAGCTTGAGACATTGCACACAATTTGTAGAAACCGAGTGAGAAGGCAAGACTCCTCCGTGCAGGGAACAACAAAAACTTGGCTGTTCTCACAACTGTTGTGAACGGGGCCTGAGAGGCTCCCCAGGCCACCACACACCAGGCCCACAGCCCTGAAGACCCAGCGCCCGCCGCCCGCCCGCCGGGAGCAGCGAGGAGCCCGGTACTCACAGCTTGCTGAGACTGTCCAGCCCCGCGAAGGCGCCGCTGGTATCCTCGACGGTGCCCGAAATCTCATTATGATCCAGGTCCCTGGGGAGAAGGTGCAACACAAGCTCACCGCCCGGTCTGAGCCCTGTCTCAGTCCTTGGCAAGAGGGGACCCTGGCCTCGCGTCTGAGCCCTGGCCTTGGTCCTCGGCAAGAGGGGACCCTGGCCTCGCCTCTGAGCCCTCGCCTCCATCCTCGGCAAGAGGGGACCCCGGCCTCGCATCTGAGCCCTGCCTCGGTGCTTAGCATGAGGGGACCTCAGCCTCGCGTCTGAGCCCTCGCCTCCATCCTCGGCAAGAGGGGACCCCGGCCTCGCGCCTGAGCCCTGCCTCGGTGCTTAGCATGAGGGGACCCCGGCCTCGCGTCTGAGCCCTGCCTTGGTGCTTAGCATGAGGGGACCCCGGCCTCGCGTCTGAGCCCTGCCTCGGTGCTTAGCATGAGGGGACCTCGGCCTTGCACCCCAGCTTCCCCATGAAGCTCAAGGGACCCGTTTTGCACACCTCACCATGTGGCCCGGCTTCCTTGCCTTCCTGCAAAGCTGACACAGGGGTGCCTAGGACAAAAAGCGTCCTGGCTCTGTCTGCTGTTTCCCAGGCCGGGCTGGGGGAGGGCAGTGGTGCTGAGCGCTCCAGGGACGCCCCACTCCATGTCTGCCCCCTGTACCCCGCCCCCAACGGGACATCGGGCCCTGGCAGGGAGCACCAGCTGGGAAGGTCCCTTAAGGTTCCCCTCCACTCTAGTGTCAGCCAGAGTCCCTTTTCTGGACCTAAAAAACTGTATGAGATAGCAAAAAAAAAAAAAAAAGGAGCCCTGGCCTGGGCCTGCAGCCGTCTCCTCACGAGGCCTGCACAGCGTGGACCGTGGGCCAGGGAGGAACATCTGGGTGCTGAGTCAGACGGGAGGGACCAGGCCAACTGCTCAGGCCAGCTCCTCAGGCCGTGCAAGCCCCAAGGCCAACGAGCCGCCCCTCCCCCAGCCAGGGCAGGTCACAGGCCCCAGCGAGACACCTGGCGGCCAGGCCGGCTGCAGGCACAGGCCTCCTCAGACTTCCTGTGCTCCCCTCTCCTGAGCCCTTGCAGACAGCGGCCAGAAACTGAGGGGCCGCGGCCCTGGGCTCCGGAAGAACCTGGAATGGGCATCGCTGGAGGGGACGGGAGCTGTGGATGGGAGCTGTGTCGGAAGGGTCAAATGCTCACTGTGACCTTTATCTTGCAGCAGGAAGCTCTGAGAAGGACAGTGCGCGGCTGGAAGGAATTTCTCCTTTCAAGAGTTTTCTCCCTATTGTCTTCAGACTGAATAGACCGGGTCCTGTCTCCCTGCTCCTAGCCCTGGCTGCCAAAGTCTTTCTCTTCTTTCTGGCCAGCTCAGTCTGAATGTCCGGCCTTGCTACCCAGGCCTTGCAAGGGCTCATGGGAGGACCTCAGCTCAAATAGCTTGGTGTCCAGAGGGCCGTGGCAGTACTGCCTCCACTTGCTAGTGACACCCTGCTGGGGGACCCAAAGTCCCTCAACCCCATCACTCTCGGAAATGAGAAGTTCATATGCTAGGGCTGAGGGGTGAACTGTGATATTCTGTTGGTTTGGAGGAAAAAAAAAATACAGGACTTAAAAATGGAAGTCACAGCCGGGCGTGGTGGCGCATGCTTGTAATCCCAGTACTTGGGAGGCTGAGACAGGAGGATCTGGGTTCGTGGCCAGCCTCAGCTACTTAGTGAGGCCCTCTGCTACTTAGTGAGACCCTGTTTCAAAAATAAAGAATAAAAATGGGCTGGGGGTGTAGTTCAGAGGTAGAATGCCCCTGGGTTCAGTCCCCGGTTCCTCAAAAAAAAAAAAAAAATTGGAAATCACAACCCGAAGGCTCCAGATGGGGAGGAAGGGCTCGCGGCTGCAGCGCCCGGCATGGGGACACTTCCCAGCCGTGGGACCCCAGCATCCTGCCAAGTGCAACGCAGGCGTGACCGCCGGACAGTGCCACCTCCCAGCGCTGCTACCCCTGCACAGCCCCATCCTGCACACACGGCACATCGGCATCGGGGCCGGGGCCACCTCGATGTCACTGGCGGCCTTGCTGCATTCTGGCCTCCCACCCGGGGACCCCGCCACCCGGTCACCCCACGGTGAACGCCGTACAAGATGCGCAGGTTCTTGAGTCCCCGGAAGGCACCCTCGGCGACGTGGCTGATGGCGTTGTGGCTGAGGCGCAGGATGCTCAGGCTGCCCAGCTTGGCCAGGCTCTCCTCGTCCAGCCGCGTGAGGTTGTTGTAGGACAGGATCCTGCGGAGGGAGGCCAAGGTCAGCGGCAGGCCACATGGGGCTGCCACAGCCCGCAGGACGGCACCCACAGGGACCCGGATGGGACACACGGCCCTGCAGCCAGAAACGGCCCCCTCGCCGGTGACCCCTGCAGGCCACGGAGACCAGGGTCCGCTGAATGAGGACTACCCCAGGCCGTCCAGCACCAGCTCCTTCAAGGCTCCCGCCCCTTCATGATGGTGTCCACGGCTGGTCCTGCTTCAGGCTATGAAAGGCCTGGCACTGCGGACAGGGCCAGGGTGGGTCTGACACCAAGTCCCAGCCATTCTCCCCACATCAGACAGCAGAGGGCACCGCGAGCCACTGCCTCGACTGCCACACCGACTCCCACCTGCACTCAGAGTGACCCTGCCCGCTGCAACAGGACAGGGACATGTCCCACATCAGACACTGCCGGTGGGTGGGTCAGACCCAAACCTCCCCTGCACTCCTGCAGCGCTGGCCCGGCCCTGCGTTGGTTACTTGGCGATGGTTGAAAAATGGGAAATTGGGGCTGGGGCAGGGAGAAGGAAAATAAAATCAGTGACAATTAATGTGTGAGCAACATTCTTTCCCTCCTGGAGAATAAGTCACGGTGTCTGCTGGTCACAAGGACCTGGCTGGAGATCAAAATTATATCCTTGTCCAAAATTAAAGAATTTAGCCTAAAAGGAGGGACAGGGTCGGGTGTGGTGGCCCATGCTTGTAATCCCAGTACTCAGGAGGCTGAGACAGGAGGATCTCAAGTTCGTGGCCAGCCTCAGCTACTTAGTGAGACCCTCCACAACTTAGTGAGAGGCCCTCTTTCAAAATAAAGAATAAAAAATAGGGCTGGAGTTGGGCGTGGTGGCGCATGCTTATAATCCCAGTACTTGGGAGGCTGAGTCTGTAGGATCCGGGTTCGTGGCCAGCCTCAGCTACTTAGTGAGGCCCTCCACAACTTAGTGAGACCCTGGTTCAAAAAAAGAAAAAAAATAGGGCTGGGGGTGTAGCCCGGAGGTAGAATGCCCCTGGGTTCAATCCCCAGTACCAATCTGCCTACAGGGCCAACTGCTAGGACTGGTTGAGGCGCACTGTGGTGACCTGCAGGCCCTCTAGGGGGCAAAGATGGCTCCACGGTGTCCAGCCAGAGAGGGGAGTGGGGACGGCAAAGGCCCGTCTAGGGAGTCCGGCTTTCCCAGGCCTCAGCCCGGGGCTCACACACCTCTGGCGAGGCACGGAGGACCGTTCCCTACCTCAGGAACTGCACTGGCTCAGGCTCGGGCAGCGGGAAGACCTCTCTTGCTTCCCCATGGCTCCTAGCCCTGGCCAGCAGAAAACCTTGGGCCCTGGGGCTCCCTGGGGGGGAGCGTGTCAGAAGCCCCCTCCCACACCACATGGACGGGCAACGGCAGCGCCTTGAAGCATCAGGACGTGAAACCCGGAGGAGAAACTCTTAACACACGATGTCCCAAGGACGTGTGCACATGGAGAGGCGGGGCCTCCGCGTACGGCTTTTGCACCACGTAAAAGGGCTCGCCGAAACGCGAACTCCAGACTGGTGTAAGGCATGTGCGTGTGCGCGTGACGTGAGACACACACACAAAGGAGAGAGTGAGGACACAGGCGACCAGATGAGACCGTGCACTGCGGGAGTCGACATTAAGCTCACAGGTCCACCTGAGTGTGGCTGGCGAGGTTGAGGGAGACAGGACAGACAGGCCCGGCTCTGTCACACTCACTGCCGGGTGACTCTTCTCCTACAGCCAAGCCTAGCAGAAGGAAGAAAGAAGAGAAAACCCTCCCAAACGCTCTTGAAAAGTGGGAGCCTACGGGACCAAGCTAGAGCACGTTGCACTGCCGGAATCAACGTGGCAGGACCTGTGTTTTCCCCAAAACCCAGTCTTCCAGACACGGGACAAGGACGAAGGACGGGCACAGGCACCGGCTCCTTCGCGATGCTTGGCTGTCGGGTAGTCGAGGCCAGACCTCCCGCAGGGCAGATGCTACCATGCTGTCTCAGAAGCTCGGGCACAGCGAGCAAGGCGTGCTCAGCCCAACCTGGGCGCCCTGTCCAGGATCCCCCAGAGGAACATGGGGGCTGCACGCCTCTGCACAAATCTACCTCCTCCACCAGGCGCTGGACTGCAAAGGGGAAGGGACCAAGTCCCTGAGGAAGCTGAGGACAAATTCTTCCAATCCTGGGGTGTTGCCATCACTAGCTCACTGTCCTACTCAAATGTGATGTTCTGTGTTGGACCCCAAATAAGCCCTTTCACTAAAGAAGCGCATGCTCCTCGGCGTGGTCCTAAGGCACCGTTACTCTCAACAGCCACAGTGAGAACGCACCTTGGGGATGCCAGTCTCTTCCCCAACAGCCCTAGACCACACAGGAGCTTTCTCCAGACCCCAGAGGCCCTGGGGACAGAGCTCCCCACGGGGACCGAGATGCTGCTCCTGCAGCTCTGCTAATCTGCAAACAGAGGGGGCGGGAGGCCGTCCGGAAGGTGCTGGCGCTCAGAGCCCTGGCCGTCCTGCCCCGGGCCCGGTTGTTCTTCCCTCCAGAGCAGGGCCACCGGCCTGCCTGCCCGAGCTGTCCCCGCCTGCTGCTTGCTGGGCTCTGGAGGATTCACCCGGCTCTGCCCCAAACACACACCAAAGCCAAGGCCACTCACAACTCATGCAGCTTCTGACAGAAGCTCCAGCCGTCGCGGTCGATGCGGGAGATGGAGTTGTTGCTGAGGTGGAGCTGGTGCAGGGCCGTGAGGCCGTAGAGCGAGCCGCTGTTCACCTCCACCAGGCTGTTGTGCTCCAGGTGCCTGCAAGGACAGCACACCCAGGATGAAGGGAGGAGCCACTCTGATCAGACGCCGCGGACGGCACCGAGGAGGTGAGAGCAGAGACCGGTGTGGAACCAAGATGGAGGTCAGAAAGCCCGGGGGCAAGGGGAGCTTCCTGAGGGCCTTTTGGCTGAGTCAAAGTGAGCCCAGCCAAGGAATGGGCAGAGGAGCTCTCAGCAAGGGCCAAGGCCAGGACAGGAACAGAGGGGAGACGGTGGTCGAGGGAATCTAGGGGCCTGCCTGCCACTCCGCAGGGTCTCACTAGGCTGATGAGAGTCTCACTACTTGCTGAGGCTGGCTTTGAACCTGCAATCCTCCTGTCACAGCCTCCCAAGTACTAGGATTACAGGCGTGCGCCACCACGCCCGGCTGTTTTTTTCCATCTTACTTTCTGCCACTGCTCCAAAAGTAAGCCCTTAATTTATAAATAACCTCTACAGCGACTCACCATCCCCAATCTGTACAAATTTGCTCAACATAAAAACCAAATGGCAAAGCCTAACACTATTTTCTTCTGAGAATTCTCTCAATCGCAGCCCACCCAGCACGTGACCAATGGGACTGCAGATTCTACAATGATAGCTTTGAGGAAGGAAAAGTGTGAATTTGTTAAATAGAGATCCAGCCGATCAGAAGCAGAAAACGAGGACCCTGAGAGCCACGCTTGCAAAGTGGACCAAATCTCACGGCGCTTCCCTAGCAGCAGGTGCTTGTCCCGTCGTGTACAGGGGCATGCGTGGGAGGCGCTTCTGAGAACCAGGGCAGCCCCACGTGCTGGTGGACCTGGACCTGGGCTTCTGGCTTTGGTTTTAGCTACAAAGATAACCAATGAAGGATATAAACCAATATAAGCCAGTGAAGGATATAAACAGGTCACGATACTGGTCCAAGTGTGTTAACTTGGAAGTAACCAGCACCAAACCTGGAAACAGGAAAACCAAAAAGGAGTATGTAGAACCCACTGCCTCCTGGGAGAAGCACGGGCGGAGGGATGGCGGAGGGCGGGAGGGCGGGGCGAGCGGCAGGCGCTGTCCTTTACGGTCTGATTTTATTTATGCAGATGTGTTACCTCTGGTTAAAAATAAGCAAAGTGAAAGGTTTAGGAACGCAAGGTCAGTGATCGCCTCTCTATACTTTTGTTGCTGCTGCCGCTCTCCCTGGCTCTGGCAGGCCTGGGCTCTGCTCGTGTGCACATCTGGCTGAAGAGAAGGGTCCCTTGAGAAAAGCTGCACATCTGCAGCGAGTGTCTTGATTAGCTCACAAGACAGAAATAAATCTCCCAGGATGAACTCTACATGTTTGGCCCACCTGCACATCAAGAAAGCCTGTCAAACCCAGCATGGGGAGAGAAGGAACTTCCTGTGGGGTGTGGGGGTAGAGAGGCGGTGGGGAGTCCGCTCTGCAGCCCGGTTCACTGAGGAAGTGGGGGCAGGGCTCCCTCTTCCAGCCCCTCCTTACCTGACCTATTCTTTTTTTTCCTGGGGATTGAACTCGGGGGCATTCTATTTCTGAGCTGCACCCCCAATCCTATTTGTTATTCTTTATTTTGAAACAGGGTCTCACTAAGTTGCAGAGGGCCTCACTAAGTAGCTGAGGCTGGATGCGAACCCGGATCCTCCTGTCTCAGCCTCCCAAGTACTGGGATTACAAGTGTGCGCCACCACGCCCGCTTACCTCACCTATTCTAAAAACCTCCTACAAGAGATTTTCCTACTCTGCTAGCGACACTATGAGATTTGGTCCAGTTTGAAGGGCGCTGAGTTGGACCACGGAAGGCCCCGAGGACAGGGCTCTGTCCAGGCAGCCTCCTCTGTACCTCCTCTGTACCCACCACTGGGCTGAACGCGCATGCCCGCGCCCCCACACAGCCCGCCACTCACAGCACGTGCATCCTGGACAGCCCCCAGAAGGCGCCGTCCGTCAGCTTGCTGATGTTGTTGCGCTGCAGCTTCAGCACTTCTAGGCTGTCCAGACCCTGGAACGTGAGGCCCTCGATCAGCCGAATCCGGTTCCGATTGAGGTCCCTAAAGAGATGAAGCCCGTGGTGTCAGACCGTCCCGCGTGCAGTGCACAGCCCACACTCCCAGGCAGGCCCAGCTCGGCTGCCCGAGCCAGTGGGAAACCACAGTGACAAAGTCCAGGGTCCTAAAGCCAGCCTCGTCCACACGCAGGCACTGCTGCCCACCCCGGCTGACGCACACGGAGCGGGGAACCCGGCAGCTCCCGGCTGGCCACGCATGCTGGCCACAGAGTGCGGGCATGTCCTCCCGAAGGCCACAGCCAGGACACGGGCGTGACCCGGGCGGTGGATGTCGTAGGTGAGGTGTCCCTCAGCTCAGCCACAGAATCCACACCAGCACCTCAACCCAGGAGAATCCTGGCCACTGGGTATCAGAGGGCAGTAATATTCCCAGTCAGGTCACACCATAGGATCTCCGCATTGGGAGAAGAGGGGTGCAGGGGAAGAGACACCCCATGAAGCACGCACCCTTGGCTCCTAGCTCCAGCGTAATAGAGCCTCATGTGGCCAAAAGCTGTCAGGAATCTGAGTGGGCTGGATACACTAGCAGCTTGGGGGCGGGGAGGAGGACGCAGGGCTAACCAGAAAGCCCTCGGTTTTCCCCAGATATCTCTGCAGTGTCTCATGAGCCCACCTCCCGGGCATCACTGAGACTTCTCCACAGAATGGTAACAGCAGAGCCCAGGACTCGGCACGCAGGGCAGGCGACAGCAGCTTAGTTTCCTGAAATACACTCTCCTTGCTAAAAAGAAGATACAGAAACCGGCCGGGCGCAGTGGCACACGCTTGTCATCCCAGTACTTGGGAGGCTGAGATAGGAGGATCGCAAGTTCGAGGCCAGCCTCAGCTACTTAGTGAGGCCCTCTGCGACTTAGTGAGACCCTGTTTCAAAATAAAGACTAAAAAATAGGGCTGGGGGTATAGCCCGGAGGTAGAATGCCACTGGGCTCAATCCCAGGTACCACAAAAAAAAAAAAAAAAAAGATATGGAAAACAAAAATAAGGGAGGGGGAAAAAAAGCTCTCCTGCTGGCGGGTTTTGGTTAATGGAAGTTTTCTTGAATGTGAGACCTGTGCCGTCCTAGGAGGACAACTGGCCTTGGTCGGTGAAAATCTACCGAAGTCCTTTTAAAAGACGATAACGAATCAACTACCAGGTAAGGGTTAGGAGGGAAGACCACGGCTGTCTCCTGCTCACCCTCTGACTACACTAATCTCACGCCACACCACTCTAGAAGTGTCAGACACCATCATGCCCAAGGTGCCTTTCCAAACAACACCAAAACCTCTGATAAACAAACAGGACGCAGGCGGCCTAACGCCAGCCCTACCACTAACCAGCAGGACTCCTCATTTTGTTCTGGAAAGTTTGAGCAAGGACCCGCGTGCTCTAGTCGGCGCACCTTTCCCGGGCCGTCGGAGGCAGCCCGCCAGCACCAGGCCCGGTCCTCATCCGCTTTTATGAGGTGTTGCACAGGGCTGTTAATGATAGTTTATGTAGAGCTTTCCCGAGGGGAGCGAGGAAGGGGTTGCATTTGCTATGAGGTCCCTGGGGAAATTTGGGCCCCGTAAAATTTGGCTAACCTTAATTACAGTGCAGGTTCCTGTACTCACAGTTGAGTCAGCCTGGGCAGCTTGAATGCTTTCACAGGAAGCTGGGTGATCCTGTTTTTACTCAGGCGAAGAGTTAGCAGCGACCGTGACAGGCCATCAAATGCTCCGGACTCCAGGGTGCTGATGCGGTTGCTGGCCAGGTTGCTGGAATGATTCAGGAGAGAAAATGTCGTGTCAGTGGGAGGCCTTCCTCCCTCTGTGACAGACGCCAGACCCAGCGGGTCTGAGAGGGGAGAACACGCTAAGACACACAGAGGGACAGGTTTCTGACGAGACGTCGGTCATTATGAAGCTTCAAAGCCTGTCCTGACTCTCAGATGGGAAGCCAGAGAGACACAGGTGGCAGGACCATCCAATGAAGGCCTCGGAGCAGCCTCGTTTCTGCCCGGAGCACACTGGACCTGTGGCTGGGGGCCCAGGAGGTGGGAGTGACAGTCAAACACCTTCACCCGGCCACCTGCAGGACTCCTTCCCCACTCCCGCCACCTCGGGCCAATGAGAAAGGCCCCAGAGGGTGGGAAGTCAACTGAGGGGCAAGGTCAGATTCTATTCATCAGGTGGGTTTGCAAACAGTCTTTAATTTTGAAGTGGGTCTCACTGCATGACTTACGTAACAAGTGTATAAACCACTTGCTTAGATAAGGTTAAATGCCTCAAAGAGACACGCTAGAGTAGAAGAGACCTGCGCCGAGCTCTCTAGAAAATACCAGTACTTTGCCATGGTGCCTCCGCTGACAGGCTATGTGCGTCACAGGTGCCTCCCAAGACCTTACAGAGGAGACAGACACTGTTTCTCAAAATACGCTGCAGTGTACACCTCAGATGTACGCATCTCACTGTACACAGATTACATCGAGAAATAAAAAGAACAACCGGGCATGGTGGCACATGCTTGTCATCCCAGTACTTGGGAGGCTGAGACTAGAGGATTGCAGGTTCGTGGCCAGCCTCAGCTACTTAGTGAGGCCCTCCACAACTTAGTGAGACCCTGTTTCAAAAGAAAGAATAAAAAATAGGGCTGGGGGTGTAGCCCAGAGGTAGAATGCCCCTGGGTTCAATTCCCAGTACCACACAAAAAAATAAAAAAGAAAGAAAAAGAAGAGTTCAGCATGCCTGTGAGAAGTCGCCCCAACACCTCTTACTGCCGTTCCAGACCAGGCTGCCTTTTTTAGCCTAGGTGAAAAGGAGAAAGACCAGAGAATCTTCTGCCAGCGGGCAGGGACAAGGCGCCTGTGGTCACTCCGTCAGGCAGAGGCCCAGGCTGGGCACACGAGGATTCTCTGCTGTTTGTTCTTAACACTCCAGATTAAGGAAGAACGGCCTGTGTATGAAGATACAACAGGCGCTCACTGCCAAAACAGCCAGTCCCTCCCGCTCCTGCCGGGGACAGAAGGGCACTGCGAGTCAGTTCAGCTGTGGGCGGTTTGTCTGTCCTGGGCAAGGGCGCACCAGGGGGCAGCTGGACACCTCTGAAAGCCCCCACGTAGGGCCTGACGAAGGCCCAGGCCTCCTGGTCCCAATTCTGGCACCTCGATGCTGCCTAAAAAAAGCTGCTCCTCTCCTCGGGGACTCACAAGGATGTGGAAATGACATGTGCCAAGCCTCATCTTCCTGAAAAGAGGGGGCACGACAACCCCTGAACCAGCCTTGCAGATGAGCTCCAGCGTTACTCGGAACAGTAATGAATGAAAACTGTAATGGGCCGGGTGTGGTAGCACACGCTTGTCATCCCAGTACTTGGGAGGCTGAGACTGGAGGATCCCAGTTCGCGGCCAGCCTCAGCTACTTAGTGAGGCCCTCCGCAACTTAGTGAGACCCTATTTCAAAATAAAGAATAGCCGGGTGTGGTGGCGCACGCTTGTAATCCCAGTACTTTGGGAGGCGGAGACCGGAGGATCCGGGTTCTCGGCCAGCCTCAGCTCGCGCACGCTCTCTCTCTCTCTCTCTCTCTTTCTCTCTCTCTCTCCCCCTGTCTCTGTCTCTGTCTCTGTCTCTCTCTCTCCTTAGGAGGCCCTCCGCAACTTCGTGAGACCCGGTCTCAAAATAAAGCATAAAAAATAGGGCCGGGGGCGTAGAGCGGAGGTAGAACGCCCCTGCGTTCAATCCCCGGTACCGCAAAAAAAAAAAAAAAAAAAAA
>PVJS01056163.1:0-12419 GCA_004027185.1 Glis glis | reverse complement strand
CAGGGGTGTTCTACCTCCGCGCTACGCCCCCGGCCCTATTTTTTATACTTTATTTCGAAACCAGGTCTCACGAAGTTGTGGAGGGCCTCACTAAGTAGAGAGAGAGAGAGAGAGAGACAGGGAGAGAGAGAGAGAGACAGAGAGCTGAGGCTGGCCGCAAACCCGGATCCTCCGGTCTCCGCCTCCCAAAGTACTGGGATTACAAGCGTGCGCCACCATGCCCGGCTTTATTCTTTATTTTGAAACAGGGTCTCACTAAGCTGTGGAGGGCCTCACTAAGTAGCTGAGGCTGGCCTCGAAACCAGATCCTCCTGTCTCAGCCTCCCAAGTACTGGGATTACAAGTGTGTGCCACCACGCCTGGCTGAGATGATTTAAAGTATATGGGAATTCGGGCATGGTGGTGCATGCCTGTAATTCCAGTACTTGAGAGGCTGAGACAGGAGGATCGCAGGTTCGAGGACAACCTCTGCAAGTAGTGAGACTCTCATCAACCTAGCGAAACCCTGTTTCAAAATAAAAATAAAGCCAGGCGTGGTGGTGCACGCTTGTAATCCCAGTACTTTGGGAAGCGGAGACCGGAGGATCCGGGTTCACGGCCAACCTCAGAGTGCATGCGCATGCGATCTCTCTCTCTCTCTCTCTCTCTCTCTCTCTCCCTCCCTCCCCCCCCTCTCTACCTAGTGAGGCCCTCCGCAACTTTGTGAGACCTGGTTTCAAAAATAAAGCATAAAAAAATAGGGCTGGGGGTGTAGCGTGGAGGTAGAACGCCCCTGTGTTCAATCCCCGGTACCGCAAAAAAAAATAAATAAATTAAAAATAAAAATAAAATCGAGCTAAGGGTATAGCTTGGAGGTAAAATGCCCCTGGGTTCCATCCCCAGTGCCCTAAATAAATAAATAAACAAACAAACAAATAAAATGGGAAGTGGGTCGTGATGGCACACACCTCTAATCCCAGTATTTGGGAAGCTGAGACAGAAAGATCATAGGTTTGAGGCCAGCCTCAGCAACTTAGCAAGATCCTCAGCAACTTAGCAAGATCTTGTTTCAAATTTGACAAGGCAGCTGGGCGTGGTGGCGCATGATTGAAGGCCATGATTGAAGCTCACGTTGATGTCAAAGACTACCAATGGTTATTTGCTGTGTCTGTTCTGTGTTGTAAGGGGTCTTCAGATACAGAAGACCTCTTATGCTCAGCACCAACAGGTCTGCCAAACCCAAAAGAAGATGATGGAAATCATGACCCAGGAGGTGCAGACAAATGACTTAAAAGAAGTGGTCAATAAATGGATTGCAGCCGGGCATGGTGGTGCACGCCTGTAATCCCGGTACTTAGGAGGCTGAGACAGGAGGATCACAAGTTTGAAGCCAGCCTCAGCAATTTAGCAAGACCCTGTTTCAAAGTAAAAAATAAAAGCTGGGCGTGGTGGCACACACTTGTAATCCCAGTACTTGGGGGGCCGAGATAGGAGGATCGCAGGTTCGAGGCCAGCCTCAGGAACTTACCATCTGCAACCTAGTAAAATTCTGTTTTAAAATAAAATAAAATAGGGCTAGGGATGTAGTTCAGAGGTAGAATGTCCCTGGGTTCCATCCCCAGTATCACTAAATAAATAAATAAATAATAAAATAGGGCTGGGGGTGTAGCTCAGAGGTGGAATGCCCCTGGGTTCAATCCCTAGTATCACAAAAAAATAAATAAATAGATTCCAGACCACTGGGAAAGACATAGAAAAAGCTTGCCAGTCTATTTATCCTCTTCATGATGTCATTAGAAAAGTAAAAATGCCGAAGAAGCCCAAGTTTGAATTGGGAAAACTCACGGAGCTTCATGATGAAGGTAGTAGTTCTGGAAAAGCTACTGGGGATGAGAGGCATTAAAGTCCAACAAGCTGATGGATATGAACCACCAGTCCAAAAATCTGTTTAAAATTCAGATTTTCAATAGTGACACATAAAAAGTCCTGTGTGAAAGCAGCAGCAGCAGCCAGGATGTCAGACAGATGGGGCGGGGAGGGGGACACAGCGGGCCAGGGCAGCATGAGGATGGCCACGCTGGTGCAGAGGTGTGGGGCCAGGTTGGTTCAGGCACCCGAAGGTCAGGCCACGGGATGAGCTGTAGGACCAGATTTGACTGTTCACAGCCCCACCCCGTTTCTACCCATGCACCTGAAGGGAAGGGTGGGCCAGTGGTCAGTGGCTGTAGACACCCACCATGGCTCCCACAGGGCCCACCGGACACCCTGCAACTTGAAGGCCAGGCAGGGGATGTGCTGGGGGCTGAAATGGCACTGTCCCCAACAAAGGTGACCAGCATCCTCACTGGTGGTTGTTGGGGGCTTTGGACACAGGGCCTCGTTGGTGGATGGTGAAGGGTCGCCTGGGGTGGCCTCAAGGAAGCCAGAATCTTAACCTAGTTTCTTGGGGTCCCTGCATGGTGGCATCCACTCCTTTGGACCTCTGGTCCCCAGGGTCTCAGGCGCTTCAGGTGGTCCCAAGACTGGCTCCAGCCCCTACTTTCCCCAGGGTGCTCTAACCTCACATGCCACCTCTGAGTCCCCAACACCCTATGGCAGGAGGGAGGAGCATGCCCTGGGACATTTACGCCTCTAGTCCAGGCTGGACCTGCCCCACCCAGTGTTCTGCTGGCCTGAAGCCCCGTGGGACACAGGCGGCTCTCCGCGAAGGACATTTCCACCAGGCCTAGCGTGGGCCATGACCTTTTTTCATCCCTTCATTCACCCCACTCCCTAACGTGGGAAGGCCATGGGACGTCCGCAGATTGTGCCACGGAGCATCAGGCCTCGGGTCCTCAAGACACAAGGACTCCAGGGAACCCTGAAGTCCAGGCCTGAGTAGGGGGTCGGGAAGAGATGTGTTGCTGGCCTAGGACACTGCTGCTGGTGTCCACCGTGCCCCAAGCTGTGGACACAGAGCGGTGGGCACAGGCGCAAGTGGTGGGGACCCGGCAGGCTACATCGGGTATTGCAGGCCCTACTGGTGGTCCAGGTTCATCCACCCAGCGCCCCACATCCGGGTTTCTGCTGCTAGAAAAGAGGTGCGCAGCAGGGCTTGGTGGCTCACGCCTGTAATTCCAGTACTTGAGAGGATGAGGTAGGAGGATCACAGGTTCGAGACGAGCCTTAACAACTTAACTCTCCCTCAGAGACTTAGGGAGACCCTGTTTCAATATGAAACATAAAACAGGGCTGGGGGTGTAGCTCAGAGGTTCAATCCTCAGTAACAAAATAAATAAAAACAAGAGGTGTGCGCTCGGCCCGCCGCCGGGCCGCCCCGCACCCCCGCCCTGGCCGCCCCTGTGCGTCCCCGGCGGGGCGGAGCCTGCACTTGCCACGCCTCTTCGTCCCCGGCGCTCCGGCCCGCGCGCCCCCGGCCCAGCTTCGGCGCGTGACGCCGGGCGCGCGGCTCCAGCGGCTACGGCGGGCGGGCGCAGGCGGCGGGGACAGCTGGCGAGCGGTGGCATGGCGGCGGCAGGGAGCGCGGCGGGGCCGGCGGGGCCCGAGCCCATGCCGAGCTACGCGCAGCTGGTGCAGCGGAGCTGGGGCAGCGCGCTGGCGGCGGCCCGGGGCTGCGCGGACTGCGGCTGGGGACTGGCGCGGCGCGGCCTGGCCGAGCACGCGCACCTGGCGCCGCCCGAGCTGCTGCTGCTGGCGCTCGGCACGCTCGGCTGGACCGCGCTGCGCTCGGTGGTCACCGCGCGCCTCTTTCGGGTCAGTACCACGGGGCGCCAGGACATGGGGACCCCGGGCTGAAGGGGAGGGATGGAATGGGCCCAGGGACAAGGGCCCCAGGGCCGCCACGCATTCCTTTCCGTCATTGCTGACCAATGGGGGTGTCATGGGGGCCTCGCGCTGGAGAAGCCGGGGGCCAGGGATCCTAGGCCGATGCGCGATCCTTCAGTGCGGGGTGGGAGGGTGAGGGTGGATGCGGGGGTGTGGCCGGGCTGGGGTGATCGCAGGACCTTGTTGGGGGAGGCATATGGGTTGGGCGTTCTGAAAGTGGGGAACCGGAGCACAACCCTTTCTGGTCAGTTTGAGATAAGGGGGTCCAGCGTGGTGTTGTAGGGTCGCTCGGGCCTCTGCGCGCTTTTTCAGGCGGGGGGAAGGAACCTAGGACCGGGACTGGGAGGCTCTCTCCATCCCCCGCCCGCTGCTTGCGCCTCCTCCTGGCCCTGCGGGGCGGCTAGAGGACCTTCAGAGCAGGGTCCCTAGCCAGTCTCCACCGGGGTCCGCCGGGCTTGCCCACTGCTATCCGAGACAGGAGTTGCCCGGTGGCTGCCTCGCGACTGTCTGGGGTCAGCGCCACTCTCCGACCCGGGATGGCCAAGGCCTGGGTGCAGGGGCTTCGCAGGGGTCTCTTTTTGGAGGTGACAAATCCCGAATCCTGGGGACTGGACTGTTCTGCCTCCAAGGTGCGAAGACCAAATTGCTTTGTTTCTGGAGAGCCCGAGGAGACCACCCCTCTGGTCAGAGAATGACCTCGGTGGTGACATTGGCGCTTGACCCCGCCTCCTTTCCTGGGGAGGGGTCTCTGTGGCAGGAGCTGGTGGAAAGGAGTCCGGGCCACTGGCTGCGAGCCCGGGTGGGCTGGCCGGGGTCACCCCTCTCCGGTCCGACTGGAGATGGTGGAGACTGCGGGGGACCAAGTGCCCAGCTCCAACAAAGGGGCCTTTCTCTTCAGTCTGGGAAGAGGCCGGCCCTTGTTAGTGCAGGCTGGGGTGTTGTCCCGCTGCCTCTGCCCACAGGAGGGGGAGACCCAAGCCCCCACGCGCTCTGGGGAGGAAAGGCAGGCGTGAGAGCCGCTCTGGTCCCATCTGGTCCTTGCCAGTCTCCAGCTGGGAAGCTGCAGGCCCCGAGGGCGCGGGCCGCCGGCAGGGGAGGAGGATGTGGCCACTCTTGGACTCCCAGGGCGGAGGGGGACCCAGTAGGGGGCTGCAAGGTCGCGCCTACGCTGGATCTTGGCACCTCCGAGGCTGAGATCCCACAGCAGGCCCTGGGTGGGGTGTGCGCCTCACTCTCAGCCTCGCCCTTCTTATGAAATGGGCGGAGTGGGCTGCCCGGTTCTCCAAAGCTCATCTTCTTGGCAGCAGCCTGGTTGCCAGGGGTTACTGGAGCTGGTTCTGGCTGTCGCCATGACAACCGCTCTGGGTGCCTCCGGGCCCCTCAGCTCCGGGGGAAGGGGCGGGGCTGCCTCCGGAGCTCTGGAGCCCCGCCCCCAGGGTCCAGAGGCCCCTCCCACTCCCGCCCGAGACCCTTCTAGTATCTGGCGGCTCACTCTTCCCCATATCATCCCCACCTCCTCTCAAGTCCCAGCCTGTCTGCA
The DNA here is from genome assembly GCA_004027185.1 of Glis glis. Lineage (NCBI taxonomy): Eukaryota > Metazoa > Chordata > Mammalia > Rodentia > Gliridae > Glis > Glis glis. Next base: position 7,075 of record PVJS01056163.1, on the reverse strand, counting down.
CATGTCACCGTGACACGCCCTCCCCGCCTTGTGCCCCCTCTCCCTCCAGGACTACCTCTGAATTTCCTGGCATGGGTCCCAGTGACCCAGTCCTCCTAGATCCCCAAGGCTGATCCTCTGGGTCTTCCTCCTGGACCTCCAGCCACCCCTCTCCAGCACAGGGCTGAGGCCGGACAGCTGGGCGCTAAGTTTAGCCCTTGGCAGACACCAGCATGGGCTCTGGTTTCTCTCCAAGCGGCTGTGGGCATGGGGGCCAGCCCTCCCCAATGTGCCTCTGCCTGGGGAGTCCCTGGGCCTGTTTCCCCACCCAGAAGGAGCAGCCCCTGGTCCCCAGTGCCAACAGCCACCACCTTCTCACCCACAGCCCCTGGCCAAGCGGTGCCACCTTCAGCCTAAAGATGCTGCCAAGATGCCAGAGAGCGCCTGGAAGTTTCTGTTCTACTCTTGCTGCTGGAGCTACAGTGTCTACCTGCTCTTCTGTACCGACTACCCCTTCTTTCATGACCCACCCTCTGTCTTCTATGGTAGGGGCTCTGCAGGAGTGGGGGGAGGGCTCTGCTTAAAACACAAAAGAGAGCCAGGTGTGGTGGCACACTCCTATAATCTCAGTACTTGGGAGGCTGAGACAGGAGGATTGCAGGTTTGAGGACAGCCTCAGCAAGTAGCGAGACTCTCATCAACCTACTGAGACTCTGTTTCAAAAAAAAAAAAAATAGGGCTGAAGCCAGGCATGGTGGCACACACTTGTAATCCCAGTACTTGGAAGGCTGAGACAAGAGGATCACAGGTTCAAGGCCAGCCTCAGCAACTTGTGAGGTCCTCTGCAACATAGTGAGACCCTGTTTCAAAATAAAGAATAAAATAGGCTGGGGATATAGCTTGGAGGTAGAATGCCCCTGAGTTCCATCCCCAGTACCACAAAAACAAAACAAAACAAAAAATAGGGCTGGGGATGTAGCTTGGAGGTAGAAGGTCCTTGGGGTCAATCACCAGTGCCCCCCCCACACACAAGAGGGCTCACAGGAGCCAGGGAGCTGGGCACTTCCTCATCGGAGGCTCTGGGGGTGTAATGGGTGTCAGGCCAGCCCCATGACAAGGGTGATCAGGGAAGGTGGACCAGGCTGTATTGGGGGTCAGGAGAGACCTCCTGGAGAAGGTGACCCCTACATGGGCCCGGTGAGCGGTCCGGAGCAGTGTATGCAAAGGCCCTGGATGCTCACGGGGCATTGCCTGATTCAGTTCTGGCAGGAATTTGAGTTTCATTCTACATGAGAAGGGATTAACCGAGTGCTGGACGGGATGGGTTTTGTGGGTGGTAAAATGCCTCCTTGGCTGCCCTGTGGAAAGAGGAGGGTCCCTGGTGCCTCGGCCCATCTTGGCAAGGAGACAGAGTTGAGAAGTAGATTCATCCAGGTGATTGGATTCAATGTGGGCATCCTCCAGGGAGGTTCTTGGTGGGCTGGGCAGGGAGGTGAACATAGCGCATTCTATGACACCTGTCCCGGCCAGGGAGGCAGGGCAAGGCTGAGTTCAGCAGTGTTGGCTAGAAAACCCCAGGATGCACATGGATGGTGTTTTGTGCTGTGTGACAGCTGGGGCTCCTGGTGGCACTAAGCAAGAGCAGATGGCCACTCTTCCCACAGTGCACATGCCACCTCGCAAATCCCTGGAGGAGAGGTGTTAGCCGCCATCCCCTTCCCTGATCTCACCTAAGGTTTGAGGCTTGGAGTTGCACCTGGTTTCTTGTCAATCATGCTGGCAAGTGAGTTGTTTCTTTCAGTGTGCATCTATTGAGTGCCTGTGTACTAAGCGCTGTGCTAGACACAGCCAGGAGCTGGCCAGACACCGACCCAAGAGGCAACAGTGAAAGATGCCATCTGTTGGTGGCACAGAGAGGAGAGGGGTACAGGGTTTCCAGGAGGTGGGGCGGGGCCATTTTTGACAGGGACAGGGATGGCTACAGTAAAGGTGACTTAGACAGGCGGTCAAGAGAAGCTGGGGCCAGATGAGAAACGCGATGGCCAGGGCAGGAGGACGAGGAGAGGCAGCGGGCACTGTGCATGTCAGGCCTTGGGGGCTGTGGTGATGATCTGAGACTTACCCAGGTGCCATGAGCAGAGGCAAGACCGGAAAGACCCTGCTATGTGACTGGCACTGCCACCTGTCCCAGAGGCGGAGGAGGGGACTAAGGCTGGGGCTTGAGGGTGCTCCTGCCAGGACACACAGGGCCCAGAGTAAGGGAAGAAAAGGGTTTCGTTGACTGGGGAAATGCTCAGAACATGGAGCTGAACCGGGTATGGTGGCACATGCCTGTAATCTCAGTACTTGGGAGGCTGAAACTGGAAGATCACAGGTTCAAGGCCAGCCTCAGCAACTTAGCAAGATCCTGTTTCAACATAAAAAATAAAAAGGAAGCCAGGCGCTTGTAATCCCAGTACTTGGGAGGCTGAGACAGGAGGATCGCAAGTTCAAAGCCAGCCTTGGCAACTTAGTGAAGCTTCAGCCAACTTAGTGAGACCCTGTTTCCAAATAAAATAGGTCTGGGGGTGAAGCCTGGAGGTAGAAGGTCCCTGAGTTCCATCCCTAGTAACACACACACACACACAAAAAAAAAAAAAAAAAAACAAGGCTGGAGACAGAGTTCACATGATGGTGCCCACCTGTCATCCCAGTACTTGTGAAGCTAAGACAGGAGGATCACAGGTTTGAGGCCAGCCTTGGCAATTTAGTGAGACCTTGTTTCAAATAATTAAAAAAAAATTTAGGTGATACACACCTATCATCCCAGTACTTGGGAGGCTGAGACAAGAGAATCACAGGTTCAAGGCCAGTCTTAGCAACTTAGCGAGACCCTGTTTCAAAATAAATATAAATAAATAAAAATAAAATAGGTCTGGGGGCTCAGAAGTAGAACCCTTGGGTTCAAATCCCAGTACAAAAAAAAAAAAAAAAAAAAAACCAGAATGAGGAGCTGATGGGATTGAGGAGCGGGAGGCAGGTGGGAGAGGGAGTGGAACCATGCCGAGGTTGGGGGCCTTAAGTGAGACAACTGCCAGAGGGGGCAGATCTGCAGGAGACCAAGGGCTAGACTCGGGGTTCCCCAGGGAACTGACACCAAATCTGGAGGTCAGGGAGGAACCACAGTAGGGATGACGGGCCTCCAGATCAGCAGGTAGACACTAGTATGGGGAGAGGGGGAGAAGCAAAGATGGGAGGCAGCCGGGAGTGGTGGCTTTTACCCACCCAGCACTTGGGAGACTTAGACAGGAGGCCCTCAGGTTGGAGGCCATCCTCAGCAACTTAGCAAGACTCGCAGCAACTTAGTGAGACCCTGTTTCAAAATAAAAAGGGTCGGGGGTAGAATCAGAGGTAGAATGCCCCGGGGTTCAATCCCCAGTACCCAAAAAAAAAAAAAAGATGGGAGGTCCTGGGTGGAGCCCAGAGCCCCTCCTTTGGGTGGGGAGGTGCCAGTACAGGGGAACCACTGGAAAGTTGGGGTGAATGTGGGAGCAGGAGAGCCAGGAAGTTCTGCCCACCCCGTGGCTGAGGGCCAACGCTGAAGGTCAAATTTCTGGAGACCAGCCAGTTTTGATTGACATTGGGAGGCTGCGGAAGCTGCAGGGCCAGGAAGAGGCCTTCAGGCTGGGGAAATGCTTGGCCAGGGAAGCGGAGAGAGAGCCAGGTGGCATGGGGCAAGGCGACCCTGGTCGGAGATACCCCAGGGGCGTCCCTGAAGTCGGCTGTGGACAGACAGGCTGGGAAGCAGCCATTCTCGGCAGTAATTAAAGGCCCCTACCTCTGGCCCGGATCTGAGCCCCAAGACTGCAGGAACAAGTCCAATCTACAATAACAGGACAGGGAACCCGGGGCCTACGAGGGTGCCATCCCTCAGGAGGGCTGGCCTGGGTCCCCACCTCACTCTCCTCCTTCCTCTCTGCAGCTCCTAACATGGCTGACCTTCAGGACACAGCTGTCCCCAGGAGCCTCACGGGGTGCCCAGCACTGGCCACCCTGGAGAAGGGACTCGGGGCAGGTCGGCGGCTTCCCAGACATCCAGGGCCACGTGTTTGGTGGGGGGCAAAGTGGCACCAGGGCTCCCGGTGGGCGTGGCTTCAGCCTCAGTGTCCAAGTTGAGGGAGGAAGAGGGACAAGGCCACCTGGCTGGGACTGGTGGGCAAAGGAAGACATGAGTAGGAGGCCTGAGGGAAGCGTTATCTCAGGGTCACTAGAACCCTTTTCTTTGTGATAACAGGGATTGAGCCCAGGGTCGTTCTGCCACTGAGCTACACCCCTAGCCCTTCTTATTTTTTTATTTTGAGGCAGGATCTCCCTAAATTGGCATTGAACTTGCAATCCTGCCTCAGCCTCCCTAGTTGCTAGGGTGACAGGTGTATGCTGCAACACCCACCTTGAGTTGAGTTTTTTATTTTTATTTTTTGGTACTGGGGATTGAACCCAGGGGTGTTTTACCTCAGAGCTACACTCTCAGCCCTTTTTATTTTATTTATTTATTTTTGTGGTACTGAGGGTGGATCCCAGGGGCCTTCTACCTCCGTGCTATACCTCCAGCACTATTTTATTTTTTATTTGGAAACAAGGTCTCCCTAAGTTGTAGAGAGCCTAAGTTGTTGAGGCTGTCCTTGAACCTGCAATCCTCTTGTCTCAGCTTCCCAAATACTGGGATTGCAGGCATGTGCCACTACACCTGGCTTATATTTTTATTATTTTATTTTATTATTTATTTATTTATTTATTTATTTATTTATTTATTTATTTTTGCGGTACTGAGGATTGAACCCATGGGCATTCTACCTCCAAGCTACACCTCCAGCCCTATTTTTAATTCTTTATTTTGAAACAGGCTCTCACTAAGTTGTAGAGGGCCTCACTGAGTAGCTGAGGCTGACCACGAACCTGCTATCCTCCTGTCTCAGCCTCCCAAGTACTGGGATTACAAGTGTGTGCCACCATGCCTAGCTTATTTTTATTTTGAAACAGGGTTTCTCTAATTTGCTGAGGGTCTCCCTAAGTTGCTGAGTTTGACCTTGAACCTGCGATCCTCCTGTCTTGGCCTCCCAAGTACCGGGATTACAGGTGTTTGCCACCACACCTGGCTTCTCCAGCCATCTTGAATATCCTCTGTTCTGGAAGTTTCTATAAGCAGGATGGTACCCCCGCCCCCATGGCCTTCTGCAACCGGCTCTTTGGCTCAACATCCTGTTTTCAGGGTCATCCATGTTGCCCCATGGGCTGGTGCTTCTGTCCCTCTGGTTGAGTAACATTCCATGGTACAAATGTGTTGGTGTTGACCCATCCTCTAGGGACAGGCATCTGGCTGTGGCGGATGGCACTGCTAGGGTCAGGACATACAGGTAACTGTTTGGGTCCTTGCCCTCATTTTTTTTTTTTTTTTTTTTTTTTTTTTTTTTTGGTGGTACTTGGGATTGAACCCAGGGGCATTCTACCTCTGAGCTACATCCCCAGACCTATTTTATTTTATTTTTTGCAGTACCGGGGATTGAACCCAGGGGCGTTCTACCTCCGAGCTACACCCTCAACCCTATTTTTTATACTTTATTTTGAAACCGGGTCTCACGAAGTTGCGGAGGGTCTCACTAAGTAGCTGAGTCTGGCCGTGAATCCGGATCCTCTGGTCTCTGCCTCCCAAGTACTGGGAATACAAGTGTGCGCCACCACGCCCAGCTTATCTTTTATTTTGAAACAGGGTCTAAGTTGCAGAGGGCCTCACTAAGTAGCTGAGGCTGGCCACGAACCTGCGATCCTCCTGTCTCAGCCTCCCAAATACTGGGATTACAAGCGTGGGTCACCACACCCAGCTCCTTGCCCTCAATTCTTTCAGCACATACCTAGAAGTGAAATTGCTGGGTCATGTGGAATGGTTTGTGTGTTGTCAGACATCGAGGCTCCTGTGGACAGTGTGGACAGGCTAGCCAGAAGGCCAGGGTGCTGGGCCAGAGACGTGGCGCCTGGACCAAGGGGACTCAGCCCGAGGGCAGCAGGGAGGCCAGCAGCAGAGGTGAGGAGATCCTAGAAGGCTGGCATGGCTGTCCTGGGGCGTTCGTGCTGCTGGATTCCCAGAGGCCACTAGGGGGCAGGAGTAGGAGCCCCAGAGGGAGCCTGAGGACTTCTCAGGGCAGAAACAAGATTGGTTAGAACGTTAGAACAAGGGTGACCCTTGGCCTTGGCATCGGCAGCTCTGGTATCTGTGGCCTAGGAGAGTACTGGGAATACTAGGGAGTGCTGCCGAGAGTGCTCCCGCCCCGGGCTGGGGAGCAGCTACCACAGGATGGAGGGTGGGAAGCTGGAGGGGAAGGTGATGTAGCCCCTCCTGGGAGACCCCCCCCAGACTCGGGTGTTGCTCAGCCAGGGGTCAGTGAGGGGGCAGCAGCCTCTGTGGACTTGGGGATTTTCAGGGGGGAGGGGCGCGGGATGCTGACAAGAGAAGACCTGACAGAGACAGAATCCTGCAGGTTAGGAATTGCAGGGCTGGAGCATCTTTGAATGCGGCAGAGAACAGCAGGAAGGTTTTTAATAATAATGTATCTGAGCAGGGGGCCAGGCCTATAATTCCAGCTAGGAGGGTCACAGGTTTCAGGCCAGCCTGAGGGACTTAGCCAGACCCTGTGTCAAGATAAAAAATAAGGTCTAGCATGGTGGCACATGCCTATAGTACATGGGAGGCTGAGGCAGGAGGATCCCAGATTCAAAGACAGCCTCAGCAATGTAGCGAGACTCTCAGCAAACTAGTAAGACCCTATTTCAAAAAATAAAAAAGAAATCTGGGCATGGTGGCACGCACTTGTAATCCCAGTACCTGGGAGGCTGAGACCAGAGGATCCGGGTTCATGGCCAGTCTCAGCTACTTAGTGAGGCCCTCCGCAACTTAGTGAGACCCTGTTTCAAAATAAAGAATAAAAAATAGGGCTGGGGGTTTAGCATGGAAGTAGAATGCCCCTGGGTTCAATCCCCAGTACCACAGAAAAAAAAGTCAGGCATGGTGGTGCACACTTGTAATCCCAGTACTTGGGAGGCTGAGACAGGAGGATTGCAGGTT
>PVJS01056162.1:0-12437 GCA_004027185.1 Glis glis | reverse complement strand
GGACAGATGGACAGTTGGGAGGAAGGAGGAAGAAGATGGACAGATGGACACATGTGGATTGCCGAGGGCCAAAGCAGGGTCTTGTGGAGCTCTGGGGCCCAGCGTGTAGAGCTGGCAGCAGAAGGAGCCCCTCCACCTGCAGAACATGCTCTCCAGTCACATCCCAACCCCCTACTCTCAACACCTCACAGAGGGGTCATGGGAGAAGACCCCAGACCCGCCTGTAGTTCTCGCCATAGTCCCCCTACCCCAGTCAGCATCACCAGGGTGCACACCAAGGCCAACTTAACCCATTGGCCTACTCTGGTCTTGTGACACAGGCGTGGGAGCCTCTAGGCAGAGTTGGGGACACAGATGCTGAGGCCTAAAGAGAGGAAGGATACCAGGGCCTCAACGCACCCAGGTGGCTAAATGTACCTTAAGTTTTACTCCTAGTGCTTAGGGTCCTCCCTTTCATTCAGCCCAACGCTGGCACCCACCTGTGACGTCCAGGTGGAAGGTGACCCTCTGGCCTGCAGCCTCACAGATGTACTCCCCAGCATCCTTCTTGCCCGCCTGCTGCACCACCAGCTGCCTCTTGCAGCCTGAGGCCTCCACGTGCACTTTGGAGCTGGAGCTCAGCTTCTTCCCATCCTTGTACCATGTCACCTCTGTCTGGGCCTGGGCTACCTCACAGCTCAGTGTGGCGCTGGCCCCCGCCTCAGTCTTCATTTCACTGTGTGCCAGTTGCTCCTTGGCAAATGCCATCTTGGGCTCTAGGGACAGATAGGGAGGAACACACAGGGTCAGACATGCCAAACCAGACACTGCTGCTCTCAGAGCCTGGAGCTCACCCTCAACCCCAGTGATGGCCAAAGCAGATGGTCCCTGATTAGCAGGGCAGTGCACAACAATGCACAAAGTTCTGTTCTATGCATAACCCTAGGGGCATCTCTAAAGCTGGGTATGTGGAGGGCTGGGAATCAGCCTGTCCTCATTGCTGTCCTGAGTACTTTCAGATCCACTCTGATGTTTGCTGGCAGAGAGGCACAGCTCAGAAGAGCCGAGTGCAAGTGTACACCAGTCAGGAGAGAGGAGAGCACCAGTGTGTGTCAATAGGAGAGAGCACAGAGGCACTGTGAACCAATCGGGAGCAAGCAGAGTGCCAGTGCAGGTCAGTCAGGAGACACACAAGTGCCTGCCTGGGCCATCAGGAAAGAGCTGGCTGAGCTATCTGTGGTCTCCTTTCACCAGGCTCAGGGACAGGTGGACAGTTGGGAGGAAGGAGGAGGAAGATGGACAGATAGACACATGTGGATTGCCGAGGGCCAAAGCAGGGTCTTGTGGAGCTCTGGGGCCCAGCGTGTAGAGCTGGCAGCAGAAGGAGCCCCTCCACCTGCAGAACATGCTCTCCAGTCACATCCCAACCCCCTACTCTCAACACCTCACAGAGGGGTCATGGGAGAAGACCCCAGACCCGCCTGTGATTCTCACCATAGTCCCCATTACCCCACAGTCAACATCACCAGGGTGCACACCAAGGTCAGCTCAGCCCATTGGCCTGTTCTAGTCTTATGACACAGTGACACAGGTGTGGGAGCCTCTGGGAAGAGCTGGGGACACAGATGCTGAGGCCTAAGGAGATTGAAGGACACCTCAAAGCACCCAGGTGGCAAAATGTGCCTTGAGTTTTGCTCTCAGTGCTCAGGACCCCTCCCCTCCATTCAGCCCAAAGCTGGCACCCACCTGTGACATCCAGGTGGAAGGTGACCTTCTGGCCCGCAGCCTCGCAGATATACTCCCCAGCATCCTCCTTGCCCGCCTGCTGCACCACCAGCTGCCTCCTGCAGCCTGAGGCCTCCACGTGCACTTTGGAGCTGGAGCTCAGCTTCTTCCCATCCTTGTACCACGTCACCTCCGTCTGGGCCTGGGCCACCTCACAGCTCAGTGTGGTGCTGGTCCCCGCCTCAGCCTTCACCTCACTACTTGCTGACTGCTCCTTGGCAAATGCCATCTTGGGCGCTGGGGACAGACAGGGACATGCAGGTCAGAGACATTGTCTTGGTCAGGAAGGCCACAAGAGGAGAAGAGAACTGGACGGGCAGCTACAGGATGATCTTCAGTCTCTGCACTAGTGTGTGCCCTGGAAAAGCCCCCAAACCTCTCAGAGCAGCAGCCACAGTCATGGACGCCTCCTGCTCTGGTTCCATGGACTGTTCCACGTCATGTCTTACACGGATTTTCTAGTGTCCATAAAGCTAAGCTGGTCATGTGTTCAAGGCCTATGGTCTTCAGCACAGTGTGCTATTCTCGTCACCTCTTCCTGATCTCAGTTTGCTAATATTTGCCTTGACGTACATAATAGATTGACCTGTAATTTTAATTCTTGTCATTCTCCTTGTCATATCTTGGTCTCTATATTATGTTTCAACAGAGACTATGTGGATTGTATACTTCCTCTTTCTGTCCTTCAGAACAATCACTATAGCCAGGCACGGTGGCATATGCCTGTAATCCTAGCCTAGAGGCTGAGACAGGAGGATCACAGACTCAAGGCCAACCTCAACAACTTAGTGAGACCCTGTTTCCAAATAAAAAATAAAATAGGGCTAGGGTTGTAGCTCAGAGATATAATGTCCCGGGGTTCAATCCCCAGTACTATACACACCAAAAAAAGAACAATCCCTATGAATGTAGAATTATTTATTTTTTCATTTTTATTCAACAAACAATCCTATATAATTTATAGGGTACAATTTGATGTTTTGATATGTCTGCATTGTGGAATGATAAATCAGGGTAATCAGCATATCTGTCACCTCAAATATTTATCATTTCTTTGTGGTGAGAACAGTTAAAAATCTTTGCTTTAGCTATTTTGAAATGCACTATGCAATATTACCAACTATAATCATCTTGTTGTACATCATAAAACACCAGAACTAATAATTTCTTTCCAGAATGTTTAATATAACTTACTAGTAGAACCTCTGGACTTTTAACTTTCTGTATGATAAGATGGCTTTCATGGGTCCTTAATAAAAGGCTAAAGAGACTTTTCAAGTTTCCTATTTCTCCCAGTGTCACTTTTGGTATAGCATTCTAGAAAATGGCAAAACAGTAATAACTTTTTCAGATTTATTACCATAAAACAAGTTATCATACTTTCTTTTTAAATGGGGATTGAACCCAGTAGTTCTCTACTGCTGAGATCCATTGTAAGCCCTTTTTATTTTTCATTTTGAGACAGAGTCTCACAAAATTTCCCAGGCTGCTCTTGACCATGTGATCCTCCCACCTAAGGTTCCTAAGTAGTTGGGTTTATAGGTGCATGACACCCCACCCGTCCTCTCAGATTCTCTTAAAACAAAATTTGGCAATGATACAAAGTTTGTAGTATCCACATGTACTCAAACCATAGCTTACAGATGCAATAGTAAAACGTTGGCTGGTGGCACGTAGAGATCAGTGTAGAACCTCAGCCATCCTAACTTGGCATTAAGATTCCCTTTGTGAAAGGGAAATAAATGTATTTCTTTACTGCAGTGTAAACCAGTCAGGGAGGCATAGATGCCCTTAGGAAATCCCATGATATAAACGCTGCATTGTAGATAGCAACTACCACTAAAAGAACTCCTCTCACCTTCAAAGTATGGAGGTGTTGCATAAGTTATGGGTTCTTTTCCTTTTCTAAATCAAACGCAAGAGCCGGGCGTGGTGGCGCACGCTTGTAATCCCAGTACTTTGGGAGGCGGAGACCAGAGGATCGGGGTTCGCGGCCAGCCTCAGCTCTGTCTCTCTCTCTCTCTCTCTCTACTGAGTGAGGCCCTCCGCAACTTCGTGAGACCCGGTTTCAAAATAAAGTATAAAAAATAGGGCCGGGGGTGTAGCGCGGAGGTAGAACGCACCTGGGTTCAATCCCCGGTACCGCAATAAATAAATAAATAAATAAATAAAAAATAAATCAAACGCGAAACAAAATATTGACATGGAACATTCTAACTAAAGGAAAATGAGATTGGCCTTGCAAAGAGCATTCCAATCTCACAGTGCACATCCAATACTTTGCTCCTTCTATACTATTGCAACACAATATGGACCTAGACTTTGATATGCATGGGCACACAGAGTACTTCTCTACAAATGGGGAGCAAGGGAAGAATTTCTAGACACCTAAATTCATGGCAGGCCAAGTTTTTGTTTTGAGATAATTCCAAGTATGCTTAGGTACCCCAAATTCCCTTTATTTTTTTTTCAATGATATGGAAACAGCTCTCACTATCCAGATCCTTCATGTGTTAATGGGTGAGGAAATTCAAGAGCTGCCAGACATTTTGGCAGAGGATATTCACACAGCCCAGGGGAGAAGTATCTGGTCTACCCCAAAACCCAAGCAATAAGGACAGCCAGGTACAGGCCTGGACAACAAGGAACACCATGAAGATCCTAGAAGCTGCTGGGAATATGTGATAAAGCATTACAACACAGAAGCAATACTCAAGGTATATAAGGCCAGTCCTCCCTTCAGTCCACATCCTCTCATTCTGGCTCACAAACCCAGGCCACATGTGCCAAATAGAAGGTTAAAATGGGTGATTTAAAGGATAAATTCTAATGCACCACCCCAGGGTCCATCAGGGTATTAGTCTCATTATCTGCACCAAACATGCTTAGTGTCCCCAAGCAACTGACCTGCAATATCCAGATGGAAGGAGACCCTCTGACCGCCAACCTCACAGCTGTATTCCCCAGCATCCTCCTTGCCCACCTGCTGCACCACGAGCTGCCGCCTGCAGCCTGAGGCCTCCATGCGCACCTTGGAGCTTGAACTCAGCTTCTTCCCATCCTTGTACCACGTCACCTCTGTCTGGGCCTGGGCCACCTCACAGCTCAGTGTGGCGCTGGCCCCCGCCTCAGCCTTTACCTCATTGCGTGCAAGCTGCTCCTTGGCAAATGCCACCTTGGGCTCTAGGGATAGGCAGGGAGGAACACACAGGGTCAGACACTCCAAACTAGACCTTGCCCCTCTCAGGAGTCCGCAGCTCACCCTGAACCCAGTGATGGCCAAGGCAGACAGTCCATGATTAGCAGAGCAGTGCATGACAATGCACAAAGTTCTATGCTATGCATAACCCTAGGGGTATCTTTAAAGTAAAGCTGTGTATGTGGAGGGCTGGTGCCCTCCACACAGCCTGTCTTCATTGCTGCACTGACCACTTTCAGATCCACCATGATGTTTGCTGGCAGACAAGCTGTCACAGCTATTGCGGCCACCACAGCTGGGCCTGATACCACTACCCTCCTGACCTTAGTGGCTCTGACCCTTCCTTGCCTCAGGCCTTTCAGGGCCATCAGGCCATCAGTGGCTTCCCAGCTCTCTTCCAACATGCAGAGGCCACAAACAGCAGGAGTGGGTAATTTCAGGAGGGATATCAACCTTCAGCACCAAACCAGAGAGCCACATCTTTGTTTACCAGAGCTACTGATGGATTGCAAGAGAGCAGAGTGCAAATGTAGACCAATCAGTAGAGAATAGAGTGCAAGGATGGGCCAATCAGGAGAGAGATGAGTGCAATGATGAGCCAATCAGGAGAAAGCAGAATGCTGGTGTGGGCCAATTGAGAAAGCCACATGGCAGCATAGGTCAATTAGGAGAGAGCCCAGTACCAGTGGGGGCCAATCAAGAGAGAAAGTGCCAGGGTGGGCTAATCAGGAGAGAGTCAAATGTCTGACCAGGCCATGAAGAAAAGGTGACTAAGCTGTGTGTGGCCTCCTTTCCCCAGGCTCAGAGACAGGTGGACAAATGGGAGGAAGGACAGACAGATGGAGACATGGGGACTGCCAAGGGCCAAAGCAGGGTCTTGTGGTGCTCTGGGGCCCAGAGAGTAGGACAGGCAGGCAGGCAGAGGGAGCCCCTCCACCTGTAGGACATGCTCTCCCCACCCCTCTGTCCTCAATACCTCATGTGGAATCATGAGACAGACCCCAGATCCACTTGTGATTCTCATCACAGTTTCCCCTCACCCCTAGTGAGCATCACAAGGGTGCACACCAAGGTCAGCTCAATGGCCTGCTCTGGTCTCATGACACAGTGACACAGGCCTAGGGGCCTCTAGGCAGAGCTGGGGACACAGATACTAAGGCCTAAGGAGAGGTAGGACACCAGGGCCTCCTAGCACTCAGATGGCTAAATGTGCCTTGAGTTTCACCCAAGTGTTCAGGGTCCCTCCCCTCCATTGAGCCGAACGCTGGTACCCACCTGTGACATCCAGGTGGAACGTGACCCTCTGGCCCCCAGCCTCACAGCTGTACTCCCCAGCATCCTCCTTGCCCGCCTGCTGCACCACCAGTCGCCGCCTGCAGCCTGAGGCCTCCACGCGCACCTTGGAGCTGGAGCTCAGCTTCTTCCCATCCTTGTACCACGTCACCTCCGTCTGGGTCTGGGCCACCTCACAGCTCAGCGTGGCACTGGCCCCTGTCTCGGCCTTCACCTCATTGTGTGCCGGCTGCTCCTTGGCAAACACCACCTTGGGTTCTGGGGACAGAGACAGAAATAGAGTCAGAGACAATCCAATTGCTAGAACTGAACAAGGGCCCACCTTGTCCTCAAAACTCTGGTGCCTCTAGAACCCATTCTTTCAATTAAATTTTCTTCTTTATACAATATAAATCCATGATATATTGATATATTGATTCTTTTAGCAAGCTTTTGTGAATGGAATATTCTCTGAATAAACTTTCTGAAAATGTCTTTATATCACCTCCAGTTTTATTTATTTATTTATTTATTTATTTATTTTTGCAGTACCGGGGATTGAACACAGGGACGTTCTACCACCACGCTATGCCCCCGGCCCTATTGTTTATACTTTATTTTGAAACCGTGTCTCACGAAGTTGTGGAGGGCCTCACCAAGGAGAGAGAGAGACAGAGACAGAGACAGAGAGACAGAGAGACAGGAAGAGAGAGAGAACGAGAGAGCCGAGGCTGGCCGCGAACCCGGATCCTCTGGTCTCTGCCTCCCAAAGTACTGGGATTTCAAGCGTGCGCCACCACGCCCGGCATATCACCTCCAGTTTTGAATGACAGTTTAGCTGGGTATGGAACTACACAATTGGGGATTGACCGTTACTTTCCTTTGGTACTTTAAACACCATGCCATCATTTTCTCTGCTTCTTATTAATGTTGAAAAATCTACGGTAAGGATGCAGTTGTTCTATTAACCTATTTTCTCTCTGGCAGTTTTTAACATCATGTCTTCATTTTTGGCCTTCTACAATTCACTATGATGTACCTAACCAAGAATTTACTTTCAGCCAGGCGTGGTGGCACACACTTGTAATCCCAGTACTTGGGAGGCTGAGACCAGAGGATCTGGGTTCGCGGCCAGCCTCAGCTACTTAGTGAGGCCTCCGCAACTTAGTGAGACCCTGTTTCAAAATAAAGAATAAAAAATAGGGCTGGGGGTGTAGCCCGGAGGTAGAATGCCCCTGGGTTCAATCCCCAATACCACAAAAAAAAAAAATTTACTTTCTTTACATGTATCATGATTCCTTGTTTGTCTTACATTTTAGGACTAATGTGATTTAGCATTTCTAAAAATTTTCTACCTGTGACGCCTTTATTATTTCATATTACTCCTTTTCTCTAAACTCTCTAGAGGTCAGTTGTTAAATAAATTCATTTTCTTTTTTTTTTTTTTTTTTTGCGGTACCGGGGATTGAACCCAGGGGCATTCTACCTCCGCACTACACCCCCGGCCCTATTTTTTATACTTTATTTTGAAACCGGGTCTCACGAAGTTGCGGAGGGCCTCACTAAGGAGAGAGAGAGAGAGAGAGAGAGAGAGAGAAAGCTGAGGCTGGCCGCGAACCCAGATCCTCCGGTCTTCGCCTCCCAAAGTACTGGGATTACAAGCGTGCACCACCACGCCTGGCATAAATTCATTTTCTTATTTATCTATTTCTTTTGCAATACTAGGGATTGAACTAAGGGGTGCTCTATCACTGAGCCACATACCCAGCCCTTTTGTTATTGTTTAGTTTTCAACAGAGTCTCACTAAGTTACCCAGGCATGTGATCTTGTGATCCTCCTGCCTCAGCTGGAATTAGAGGAGTGTAACACTCCACCTGACCTCTCAGATTCTTGTAAAACAAAATTTGGCAAACATTTTGTGGTATCTACATGTACCCACAAATCACTGCACATGAATGCAATACTAAAACTTTATCTGGTGGCAACTACAGAGCAGTGTGGGACCTCAGCTCTCCTAACTTGACATTAAAACTCCCTTCATGAAAGGGGAATAAATGTACTTCTCAGACTGCAGTATGAGCCAGCCAGGGGGGCACAGATGCCCTTAGGAAATCCTGGGACATAAATGCTACATTGTAGATGGTGGCTACCACTAGAAGAACTCCTCTAAGCTTCAAAGTGTGGGGATGTTGCATAAGCTACTTGTTCTTTCCCTTTTCTAAGTCAAACTCCAAGCAGAATACTGACATGGAATGTTCTAACAAAAGGAAAAAGGCAAATGAGATTGGCCTTGCAAAGAGCATTCTAATCTCACAGTTGCACATCTACCAATACTTTGCTCCTTCTACACTATTGCAGCACAATACGGACCTAGACTTCAATATGCATGGGTGCACAGAGCACTTCTCTACAAGTGGCTAGGGAAGAGTGTCCAAACACCTAAATTCATGATATGCCAAACTTTTGTTTTGAGATAATTTCAAGTATGATTAGGTGCCCCCAAATTACTCTTATTTTATATCATTGAAATGGATACAGCTCTCACTATCCAGAGCCCTCATGTGTTAACAGGTGAGGAAATGCAGAAGCTGCCAGACATTCTAGCAGAAGGATATTCACACAGCCAGGGGAGAGGCATCTGGTCTACCCCAAACCCCAAGCACCAAGTACAGGCAGGTAGAGGCCTAGACAGTGAGGAACACCACAAAAGTTCTGGAAACTGCCAGAATGTGTAATAAAGCATTACCACATAGAAACAACACTCGATATGCACAATGCCAGCCCTTCTCCCTTCAGTCCACATCCTCCCATTCTGGCTCACAAACCCAGGCCATGTGTGTCAAATAGAATGTTAAAATGGGTGGCTTGAAGGGTGAATTGTAATGTACCACCCCAGGGTCCTTCAGGGTATTAGTCAGTCTCATTGCCTGCACCAAACAGTGTCCCCAAGCAACTGACCTGCAATGTCCAGGCGGAAGGAGACCCTCTGGCCGGCAGCCTCACAGCTGTATTCCCCAGCATCCTCCTTGCCCACCTTCTGCACCACCAGCTGCCTCCTGCAGCCTGAGGCCTCCATGCGCACCTTGGAGCTTGAACTCAGCTTCTTCCCATTCTTGTACCATGTCACCTCCGTCTGGGCCTGGGCCACCTCACAGCTCAGTGTGGTGCTTGCCCCCGCCTCAGCCTTCACCTCACTGTGTGCCAGTTGACCCTTGGCAAATACCACCTTGGGCTCTGGGGACAAATAGGAAGGAACACACAGTGTCAGATACTCCAGACCAGACTCCTCCCCTCTCTCAGAGCCCGAGCTCACCCTCAACTCAGTGATGGACAAAGCGGATGGTCCATGATTAGCAGAGTATTGCAGGACAATGCACAAAGTTCTATGGTATGCATGACCCTAGGGCCACCTCTAAAGTAAAGCTACATGTATGTAAAGGACTGAGGCACAGCCTCTCCTCACGGATGCCCTAAGCACTTCCAAATCTACTCTGATGTTTGTTGGCAGATGAGCTGTCCCAGTCTCTGTGACCACCACAGCTGAACCTGCCTCCTAATACCACTACCTTCCTGACCTTCAGGGGAAGGTCCCTGGCCCTTCCCTGTCTCAGGTCTTCCAGGACCATTAGGCTATCAGTGGCTTCCCAGCTCTCACCTACCATGCAGGGACCACAAACAGCAGGAAAAGATAACTCAGGAGGAATGTCCACCTTGATCACCAAACCAGAGAGCCACATCATTGTTGACCACAGCTACCATTTGAATGCAATGGAGCAAAGTGCAAATGTGGGCCAACAGTAGAGAATATAGTGCAAGGATGGGCCAATCAGGAGAGAGCCCAGTGCCAGTGGAAGCCAATCAGGAGAGAGTTCAGTGCCTCTATGGGCCAATCAAGAGAAAGCAAGTGCCTGACCAGACAATAAGGAAAGAGCTGTCTGAGCCATGTGTGGCCTCCTTTCCCCAGGCTCAGGGACAGGTGGACAGTTGCGAGGAAAGAGGAGGATGGACAGATGGACACATGTGGCTTGCCAAGGGCCCAAGTAGGGTCTTGTGGAGCTCTGGGGAACTGCAAGTAGGGAAGGACAGGCAGACGGAGCCCCTGCCACCTGCAGAACATGCTCTCCAGTCACAGTCCACCACCCTATCTTCAACACTTCACAGTGCTGTCATGAGACTAGACCCTGGACCCACCTGGGCTTCTTGCCATAGTCCCCCTTGCCCCTGGTCAGCATCACCAGGGTGCACACCAAGGTCAGCTCAGCCCATTGGCCTGCTCTGGTCTTATGACACAGTGACACAGGTGTGGGAGCCTCTGGGAAGAGCTGGGGACACAGATGCTGAGGCTTACGGAGATTGAAGGACACCTCAAAGCACCCAGGTGGCGAAATGTGCCTTGAGTTTTGCTCTCAGTGCTCAGGACCCCTCCCCTCCATTCAGCCCAACGCTGGCACTCACCTGTGACGTTCAGGTGGAAGGTGACCCTCTGGCCCGCGGCCTCGCAGCTGTACTCCCCAGCATCCTTCTTGCTTGCCTGCTGCACCACTAGCTGCCGCCTGCAGCCCGAGGCCTCCACGCGCACTTTGGAGCTGGAGCTCAGCTTCTTCCCATCCTTGTACCACGTCACCTCCGTCTGGGCCTGGGCCACCTCACAGCTCAGTGTGGCGCTGGCCCCCGCCTCAGCCTTCACCTCACTACTTGCCAGCTGCTCCTTGGCAAATGCCATCTTGGGCTCTGGGGACAGATGGGAACACACAAGTCAGAGACACAATCTAGGTCAGAAAGTCCACACGGGGAGAGGAGACCTTGATGGCAGCTGCAGGTGACCTCTTCTAGGCTCTGCTGTAGTGTGCACCCTGGAGAAGCCACCATGCCTCTCAGCACAGAAGCTACAGTTATGAAGACCTCCTGCCCCTGCTCCATGGGCTGCTCCAGGTGGGGATGCTGGGACAGTCTCCATGCACTGGCTCCTTCAGGGAAGGACTCCCAGTTTTGACACAGGTGGCCCTCACCCCTCAGTGAGTACGGAGAGTCTGTGCCTGGCTGTGCCTGGCACGTGCTCACCCAGGGCCTAGAGTCCCCGGGGCTCCAGCACCTGCAGTTCTCAGCCTGTGGGCTGCTGCTCTGGCTCTAGTGCATTGCACTGATGCCTCGGGAGTGGAGAGCTTTTCTCTTCTGGCCACTAGTGCTTGGTCTTCTCTGCTGTGTCTTTTACTCAGTAATCAATAGTGTTATCTGTCCTTTTCACATTCCTGATTAGGCACTCATGTCTTTATATACTAGAGTTCTGCCTGTTATGTGTAGAAATATCTTCCCCATCTCTGTCTTTTGCCTTTTCTTGCATCAAATCCATCAAACACACACACTTAGTGTCCCCAAGCAACTGACCTGTGATGTCCAGGCGGAAGGTGACCCTCTGGCCCCCGGCCTCACAGCTGTATTCCCCAGCATCTTCTTTGCCCGCCTGCTGCACCACCAGCTGCCGCCTGCAGCCCGAGGCCTCCACGCGCACCTTGGAACTCGAGCTCAGTTTCTTTCCATCTTTGTACCACGTCACCTCCGTCTGGGCCTGGGCCACATCGCAGTTCAGTGTGGCGCTGGCCCCCGCCTCGGCCTTCACTTCACTGTGTGTGAGCTGCTCCTTGGCAAATGCCATCTTGGGCTCTGGGGACATAAAGGGAGGAACACACAGGGTCAGACCCTCTCTCAGAACCCAGAGCTCACCATGAACCCAGTGATGGCCAAAGCAGATGGTCCATGATCAGCAGAACATTGCACTACAATGCACAAAGTCCTATGCTATGCATAACCCTAGGGGCATCTCTAAAGCTGGGTACGTGGAGGTCTAGGCTGCAACTCAGTAGAGCCAATTGCTAGTGTGGACCAGTCAGGAGAGAGGCGAGCACCAGTGTGTGCCAATAGGAGAGAGCACAGAGGCACTGTGAACCAATCAGGAGCAAGCAGAGTGCCAGTGCAGGTCAGTCAGGAGACACACAAGTGCCTGACTGGGCCATCAGGAAAGAGCTGGCTGAGCTATCTGTGGTCTCCTTTCACCAGGCTCAGGGACAGATGGACAGTTGGGAGGAAGGAGGAAGAAGATGGACAGATGGACACATGTGGATTGCCGAGGGCCAAAGCAGGGTCTTGTGGAGCTCTGGGGCCCAGCGTGTAGAGCTGGCAGCAGAAGGAGCCCCTCCACCTGCA
>PVJS01056161.1:0-12438 GCA_004027185.1 Glis glis | reverse complement strand
TGAAAGAAGCACAAAATGTAGAGTTTCTAGCAAGCCTTATTATAAAGTTTGTGTCACTAGCTCGGACCCTTTTGCCACCATTCGCCTTGAAGGTAAGCACCTGTGTAACTTAGAGGAGGGTCAGTCACAGGCTGATAGTCACAGGCTTGCTTGCTTGTTTTCCTCAAAGGGGAAACCAGAGCCTCCTACCTATCCAGTAGGCAGGCCTCCCAGAAACCATAATTGTTGATATAGCAAGGCATTGTTTATGTTCCTCCTTGTTCTGAGTACTAGCTAATAATTTACAGATTGGCAGGTAGTACTCATTATCTGATTTAACTCTCTTTTCCTATAAATTATTTCTATGCTGGGAACAACAGTTTTCCTGCATTTCGCCTGTATTCGAGTCATTCTGCGTAAATTGAGTTTTTGGCGTTAGTCCTACAATTCCCGTCACCAATCCCACAATTATTAACATTAATAGTAAAGTCACCAATAGGCTAGGTCGCCATTAGAGGATGTCTGCTCTGCGACAAACCTCCTTCTGCTGTGACTCTGTCAACCAGCCAAAGAAACTTTGGCTTTGCCTTTTGGTGTCACCAATCCCACAATTATTAATATTAACAGTAAGGCCATCAACAGGCTTGCCGCCACCAGAGGTTGTCAGTTCTGTGACAAACCTCCTTCTGCTGTGACTTGTCAAACAGCAGAAGAAACTGGCTTCGCCTTGGGCCCCGGCAATGCATGAGGAAGGAGGTGTCCAGAGGGAATAGAAGACTCAACACATGGAGAACTCCATGACTCCAGGAAGCTTTTCTCTGGACGAAATCCCTGCTCCCTCCTTTCCATCACAGCCATCCTTACATGGAGCCATCACTTCTCTAAATAAACCTCTTCTATTCCCCCATCAGTGCTTTTTTGCACAAATGCTTTCCCCGCAGAGGAGCAAAACCTGAGGTGCTGCTGCAGAGCAGAACCACATCACCATATCTAGTCAACCCTAACTTTTCGTACACCAATTTTCCAGGGTATCTAATCTAGGGGAAATGTCTCTGGACATCTCTCTGAGGATATCATTCTAGGTCCTGAGCTATCTGGATCCAGATGCCCACAAAGGGAGGGTGTGTGTGATTCCTTTTATTTTATTGTACTTGAGATAATGATGAAGTAATATTGCCTCACTCAAAATTACTTCCATGGGAAATCACATGCTCAATTAGATAATTATATTATTGCTAGCAGTATTTTGAAATTTCTATAATAGAGTTGCCTCCAGAAATTTGTTTTGCTTCATCTGTAATTTTTCTTCTTATTTTATTAACATTTTATTTTTTTGAATAAACCAAAAATGATTAAGATCTAAGTATGTAGAGAAAAAAAGATGATCAAACTGGGTGATCCAGTTTAGGTAAAAAAATGAAGATGTAGCCGGGCGTGGTGGCGCACGCTTGTAATCCCAGTACTTTGGGAGGAAGAGACCGGAGGGTCTGGGTTCACGGCCAGCCTCAGCTCTCTCTCTCTCTCTCTCCTTAGTGAGGCCCTCCGCAACTTCGTGAGACCCGGTTTCAAAATAAAGTATAAAAAATAGAGCCGGGGGCGTAGTGCGGAGGTAGAATGCCCCTGCGTTCAATCTCTGGTACCGCAAAAAAAAAAAAAATGAAGATGTAACTATAAAGTAATAACAACAGCCTTTAACCTTGTTTTATGAAACAGGCAATAAAGGCACAGATAGGTTAAATAATTAGCCTGGTTCTATATAGTCAAAAAGTGTTTGAGCCAAGGATTCAGACCTGCCCTCTTTTTTGCTTTTAATGGTTCTAGGGATGAAACCCAGGGCCTCACACATGCTAGGCAAATACTGTGCCACTGAGCTATATTCTGGGCCCCAGATCTGCATTTTTAACCACTGTGGTTACAGTGCCTTGTAGGATGTGACTATCTACCTTATAAATTATAATGCTGATGCCAGGCGTGGTAGCGCACACTTGTGATCCCAGTACTTGGGAGGCTAAGACAGGAGGATGGCAGTTTCGTCACCAGTCTCAGCTACTTAGTAAGGCCTTCTGCAACTTAGTGAGACCCTGTTGCAAAATAAAGAATAAAAAATAGGGCTGGGGGTGTAACTTGGAGGTAGAATGCCTCTGGGTTCAATCCCTAGTACCGCAAATAAAATATAATGCTGAGCAGATTTCAAATGTATAAATGCTATGTATTATTGCTAACAAAATTAAATTCCATGTTTGTATTAATCTAGTAAATTCCTTTTCCCTGTGAAATACAAAATATTTTAATCACAAGCCAGGCATGGTGGCACAGCCTGTACTTCTAGTACTTGGGGGGCTGAAACAGGAGGCTCACAGGTTCAAGGACAGCCTCAGTAATGTAGTGAGACGCTCAACAGCCTAGTGAGACCCTGTTTCAAAATAAAAAATAAAAGCTTGGCATGGTGGCACATGCCTGTAATCCCAGTACTTGGGAGGCTGAGACAGGAAGATCACAGGTTCAAGGACAGCCTCAGCAACTTAGTGAGATGCTCAGCAAGACCCTGTTTAAAAGAAAAAAAATGGGCTGGGGTATCTCTGAGGTAGAATGCCCCTTGGTTCAATCCCTAGTACCACCACAAACAATAAATAAAAAATAAAAAGGGCTGGGGGTGTAGCTTGGAGGTAGAATGCCCCCAGGTTCAGTCCCTAGTGCCACACACAAAAAAGTTCTTTCCATCAATTTTAAGAGCCTTGAGTTCCAGCTTACTGGTATATTTCTGAGCCCTCTCTCTACTCTCTTCTATGCAATCCCACTACCTCCAAATTTCTGTCAACTTCTAGTGCACAAAATTTGCCTCACTTTTTAACCATGAAAGTCTTTTCCAATACAAAAAACTTTGTTTTTCCCCAATAGGATTTTTTTTCTCAGCTGTTGATATGATGACTTTTTTTCATACTCATTTACATTTTGGAATTCTGAAGAGGTACTTCATTTGAAAAAAAGAAAAATGTCTCCATTACCCAAAATGGAAGAGTGGGATGTTTTGAAATAACTCTTATAGCTGGGCGTGGTGGTGCACGCTTGTAATCCCAGTACTTGGGAGGCTGAGACAGGAGGATCACAGGTTCGCAGCCAGCCTCAGCTACTTAGTGAGGCCCTCTGCAACTTAGTGAAACCCCCCTGTTTGAAAATAAAGAATAAAAATTGGGCTCAGAGGTAGAATGCCCCTGGGTTCAATTCCCAGTTCCACAAAAATAAATAAATAAATAAATAAATAAATAAACTCTTATAGATCAGAGAAGTAAAGAAGACAATATGCCAAAAAAATTTTTTTTGGTACTGGGGATTGAACCCAGGGGCTTCTACCTTCGAGGTACACCCCCAGCCCTATTTTTTGTTCTTTTTTTTGAAACAGGGTTTCACTGAGTTGCAGAGGGCCTCACAAAGTAGCTGAGACTAGCTGCGAACCCGGATCCTCAGGTCTCAGCCTCCCAAGTACTGGTATTACAAGCATGCGCCACCACGCCCAACTTCAATATGCCCAATTTTACCTGAGAAACTATCTAGGTAAGTTCAAAGGTTCCTTGGGAATGTCAGATCATGCTGGTGTGACACTCATACTGCTTCATTCAATTATATATTATGTGAAGAAATTAGCAAAGGAACTGGGTACAGTGGCCCATGCCTGTAATTCCAGTATTTGGGAGGTTGAGACAAGAGGATCACAGGTTTGAGGCCAGCACATGGTAACTTAGCAAGACCCTGTTTCAAAATAAAAAAAGAAAATAGGGATAGGGGTGTAGGTTAAAGGTAGAACACCCTTGTGTTCAATCTCCAGTACTCCCCCCCCCACACACACATACACATGTAAGATTAGCAAAGGAATAAAGAAGAATGTCAAGGATAATGGCATATTTTTTGCAGAGACTAAGAAAATGTGGCACCAATATGACGTAGCTACAAGCCAAATTAAAATTTTTTAAAGTAGAAGCAATCTCTTGTTGCCTCAAGGGCTGTGAAATCAGAGGCATGGCATTTTTAGAGCAGTAAAAGAGTCTGGGTGTCAGCTCATTCAACCCCCTCACTTTATAGAAGAGAAACTGAGTGAGCCACCACCTAATTAATAGCACAGCTGAGCCTGATGTTGAGGTTTTTTTTTTTTTTTTTTTTGCAGTACCGGGGATTGAACCCAGGGGCGTTCTACCTCCGCGCTACACCCCCGGCCCTATTTTTTTATACTTTATTTTGAAACCGGGTCTCACAAAGTTGCGGAGGGCCTCACTAAGTAGAGAGAGAGAGAGAGAGAGAGAGAGAGAGAGAGAGAGAGAGATACAGGGGAAGAGAGAGAGAGAAAGAACTGAGGTTGATGTTGAGGTTTTATGACTCCAAGTGCATTCCACTGCCCGTGATATCATGGTTGTACTGCTGTCCCTGTCGAGATACCCTGGGTACTATGTGCTGTGATGAGGATCCAGTGGGTGCTATCAAAGGAGAAATATGAGCATCAGGGCTCACGTGTAAAAAGTGCTATAACCTCAGGAGGAAACTTTTGGAGGTGGGACATGTTTATACACACATGCAGTGATGGCTCCACAGGTATACACCTATCTCCAAACTCATTAAGTTGTAAACATTACATATGCACAGCTTTTGTCTTTTTTTGTTGTTGTTGTTTTTGTTGGGTTTTTTTTTTTTTTTTGGTAATAGGGATTGAACCCAGGAGCATTCTACCTCCGAGCTATACCTCCCAGACCCCTTTTTATGAAACAAAGTCTTACTAAGTTGCTGAAGTTGGTCTTGAACCTGCAATCCTCCTATCTCAGCCTCCCAAGTACTGGGACTATAAGCGCGTGCAACCATGCCAGCTAACTTTGTGTGTGTGTGTGTGTGTGTGTGTGTGTGTGTGTGTGTGTATGATGTTGAGGATTGAACCCAAGGGCATTCTACCTCTGAGCTACACCCCCAGTCCTACTTTTTTTTTTTATTTTGAAACACGGCCTCACTAAGTTGCTGAGGTTGGCCTCAAATCTGCGATCCTCCTGTCTCAGCCTCCCAAGTACTGGAATTATAAGCGTGTGCCACCACGCCCGGCTAACTTTTATTTTTATTTTCTATTTTTTGGGTTTTTTTATGTTTTGTTTGTTTGCTCAGTTTTGATTGTTTTGTTTGTTTGTTTGTTTATTGTGGTCTAGAGATTGCCTAACCTCACACATGTTAGGCAAGTGCTCTACCACTGAGCTTTACCTCCAACCCTGTACAGCTTTTTGTATGTCAATTTTAGCTCAATAAGTTTATTGAGGATCTTGGTAAATTGCTGAGACTGGCTTATTTTTTTAAAGGAGGTCTAATTATTTTCTCAAAGAGCTATTTTGAGGATTGAAAATGCAATGTCTATGAGCTTTCCATAATTATATTAGAACATAGTGGGCACAAAGAATGCTAGTACCCTCCCCTTTCCCAGTCACACCAGCAGGCAAGTTGTATTCAAGGTCAAATAACATCAACTAGAAAAAAATGACAAGCAGCAATAGTCGAGAGACAATGGAATCTGTAGGTGTTTAGGGGGTTCACTTTGTGGGGGTTAAGGCAGGCTGGGCCAGTCTTTCACAGTGGCAGCTGTCAGGCAAGCGCAGAGAAATGTATGGCTAGCTTTTCCCCAAGTTCTATAGCAAAGATGGTGCATGCCAGCCCCAGGTTGGTTTCCAGCCTGAACTTCTACCCTTCATGACTTTCCACTCATTTCCCAAGGTCAGGCTTAGTCCTCTTCTAGTTCCCAGAGCCAATCTTGACCTGGGACCAGATGTGCTCAGATAACCCCAACTTCACATTTGGCTATCAGTCTAATCTAACCTACCATCCAAGTCTTGATGACTGGGCTTCTGCCTCCTCTCCTATCTTGCTCCCTGCCCCACTAACCTGCTTTCTACTTTTCCCTAGCTTTCTTGTCTCTACCACACATGCCTGGCAGGAAGCCTATTGCCTTGTCTCCTTGACACCTCTAGCAGCCAAAAATTACAATGGCTGCCTGGCACAGACCAGCTTCCTGAAAGGAATGCTCATGCTACTCAACCTGTCCTTGACCTATGCCTGAATGATCCCAAGGAAGAGGCTTCTGATCTATCAGTTTCTTTTCTGAGAAATTTGAGCACTTATCAGAAACAAAAAATGGGAAGAGCTGGGCATGGTGATGCATGCCTATAAACCCAGTACTTGGGAGGCTGAGACAGGAAGATCACAGATTCAAGGCCAGCCTCAGCAACTTAGCGAGGCCCTCAGCAACTTACTGAGATCCTGTCTCAAAATAAAAAATAAAAATAAAGCTGGGAGTGTAGCTCAGATGTAAAATATACCTGGGTTCAATCCCCAGTGCACACGTGCACACACACACACACACACACACACACACACACACACACACACACACGCAGAGCTAAGAAACCTCTGGCAATGTTCAAAGAAAAAGCCCACTAGCTCTTCATATATCTGAAGAACTGACTCTGTTACCAGACAGGGTCTTGAGACCTGGCTCATGCAGTCTTCTATTGTCTCATGTTTAGCATGTGCAAGGCCCCAGGTTCAATCCCCGGCATACATACACAAAAAATCTTCTATTGTAAGCTTCCACAACAAATTCAATTTTTGCTTAAGTGATAAAAGATCTGTTTCTGGTGCTAGTACCTAACAAGACCTATCTAGTACTCATCTGAATTCAATGTTCCAGAACCTCTCTTTCAGTCCATTTACCCACACAAGCCAAATATATCAGTACACACTTATACTCAACATAGACAATTGTTCCAGGTTCTCCATAAGACCATAATTCTTGGAACTGACTCCAGTTAAAGTAATGTCTTTGGTTGTATTCATCCATCCATCCATCCATCCATCCATCCATCCATCCATCCGTGTTGAACATCTACAATACTTGGGGCTCTGTTCACGACCCTTGGGTTACAGAACTATATTAGACAACATCCCCGATTTTCAACATCACAAATCAGTAAAGACCACCATGTCAATAAATAATCTTAGTACAAAGGGCTGAGCGTTATAATGGGGTTTTTGTTTTTTGGTTTTGGCTCTGGGGATTGAACCAATAGGCATTCTACCTCTGAACTACACCCCCCAGCGCTATTTTTTATTTTGAAACAGGGTCTCGCTAGGTTGATGAGAGTCTCACTACTTCCTGAGGCTGTTTCCAAGTGTGTGCCACCTTGCCCAGCTCTGAGCGTTATAATGGAAGCAGCAATATGGGGCAATGAGAATCCAAAGGTGGGAGCAAATGACCATCCTGAGAGGGATAGGGAAAGTCTTCAAGGAGTAGCCAATTTTTTGTTTGTTTGTTTGTTTCTTTGTTTGTTTTGCGGTACTGGGGATTGAATCCAGGGGCATTTTACCTTCGAGCTACACCCCCAGCCCTATTTTTTATTCTTTATTTTGAAACAGGGTCTCGCTAAGTTGTAGAGGGCCTCACTAAGTAGCTGAGGCTGGCCAGAACCCGGATCCTCTGGTCTCAGTCTCCCAAGTACTGGATTACAAGCGTGCGCCACCACGGCCGGCTTAGGAGTAGCTAATGTTTGAAATGAGTATTGGAGAATGAGGATGAATTTGCCAAGAGAAGAAAGGTAGTACTGCTCTAAGAAAATACTGCAAGAATGTTAACCTAACAATCCCAATGTTGGGATTTATCCTATGGATGCATTTGTACATATAACAAGTAGTGTACAAGATTAAACATTGTAACATTGTTTATTAGAGTAACAGGTTGAAACTAATCTCATTGTCAATTAATAGAGCACTGGTTAAATAAATATGGTATATCCACTTGATGGAAGATGATGCAATTATTAAAAATAGGGAATATATCTATTTACCAATTCATATAATATAAATATATTTCTTTGGTACTGAGGATTTGAGGATTGAACCCAGGAGTGCTCTTTAACTAAGCTGCACTCCCAGCCCCCTTTTTTTTTTTTTGTGGTACTGGGGATGGAACCCAGGGGCATTCTACCTCAGAGCTCCACCCCAGCTCTATTTTTTATTCTTTATTTTGCAACAGGGTCTCACTAAGTTGCGGAGGGTCTTCCTAAGTTGCTGAGGCTGGCCGCGAACCCGGTCCTCCGGTCTCAGCCTCCCAAGCATTGGGATTACAAGCGTGCAAAACCACACCCGGCTTCTCCCAGCCCTTTTTACTTTTTATTTTGAGACAGGGTCTCCCTAAGTTTCCCAGGCTGGCTTCTAACTTTCTATCCTCTTGCTTTAGCATTCTGAGTAGGTGGAGTTTCTGGTGTGCATCACCATGCCCAGCTGAAAGATCTTTTTTTTTTTTTTGCCGTACCGGGGATTGAACCCAGGGGCATTTTACCTCCGAGCTACACCCCCGGCCCTATTTTTTATCCTTTATTTTGAAACAGGGTCTCACGAAGTTGCAGAGGGCCTCACTAAGTAGCTGAGGCTGGCCGTGAACTTGGATCCTCCGGTCTCCGCCTCCCAAGTACTGGGATTACAAGCATGCGCCACCATGCCCAGCCTGAAAGATCTTTTATGATACAATGCTAAGAAAAAGAAAAAGAAAGATTTAGAACATTCCCACTTTTTGTTTTAAACAGGGTAAAATGAGAACATATGTTCATATTTGTTTGCATTTATATTAAAAAGCTATATGAGTAATATAAACCTGATAAAAGTGGTTACTATTGGGAATGGACTAGAGAGAACTGAAAACAGTAAAAGCAATGGGACTAGCCGGGCGTGGTGGTGCACGCTTGTAATCCCAGTACTTGGGAGGCTGAGACCTGAGGATCTGGGTTCGCAGCCAGCCTCAGCTACTTAGTGAGGCCCTCCGTAACTTAGCGAGACCCTGTTTCCAAATAAAGAATAAAAAATAGGGCTGGGGGTGTAGATCAGAGGTAGAATGCCCCTGGGTTCAATCCCCAGTACCGCAAAAAAAAAAAAAAGCAATGGGACTGAGACTTTTTGCTCAACACTTACACATTTTATTGTTGAACTATATGAAAATATTATCTATTAAAATATTTTCAGCCAGGCGTGGTGGTGCACACCTTTAATCCCAGTACTTGGGAAGCTGAGACCGGAGGTTCACAGGTTCGAGGACAGCCTCAGTAAGTAGTGAGACTCTCATCAATCTAGCAAGACCCTGTTTCAAAACAAAATAGGGCTGAGTGTGTAGCTCAGAGGTAGAATGCCCCTGTGTTCAATTCCCAGTGCCAATATATATATATATATATATATTTTTTAAAGATATATTGCATGGAAACACCAAACTTAGACTCCAGACTCACAGCACAACACTTTTTAAACTGCTCTATGAGCCAGATACTTGATGGCAAAAGAAACTAAGAGAATGTTTTGTTTCACCTCCCTCTTATGTGGTAGTAATACTCTAATAGCTCTCTGTTCTCAAAAATTACATAATATGAGAATAGACACCTTTAGAAACACAGACATAAATGGAAATCTATGGCTGGTGGGAAAGAAAAACATTGCCAGGGAGATCAGCCATGCATATTTAGAAGCAGAATTTTAATTCCTTCTTATGTGGGTGTATTCATTCTATTTAAACAACATTCCTTCTGCCTTACTCCTAAAAGGATATGAAGACATTCATTGAAAACACACAAATAAAACTGCTGTCTAGTTACTTGTACTGCTATAACAAAATGTCATACGCCAGGTGTGGTGGTGCACACTTGTAATCCCAGTACTTGGGAGGCGGAGACCGGAGGATCACAGGTTCGCAGCCAGCCTCAGCTAATTAGTGAGGCCCTCCGCAACTTCGTGAGATCCGGTTTCAAAATAAAGGATAAAAAATAGGGCCAGGGGTGTAGCTCGGAGGTAGAACGCCCCTGGGTTCAATCCCAGGTACCACACACACAAAAAAAAATGTCATAGACTGGGTAGCTTATGAACAACAGAAATTTATTTCTCATAGTTCTGGAGGCTAGAAAGTCCATGATCAAGGAGCTAGAGCTGGGGATATAGCTCAGGGGTAGAGTGCTTATCTAACATGTGTGAGGCCTTGAGTTCAATCCCCAGAATGGGGGGAAAAATTAAGGAAGCCAGGTGTGGTGGCACATGCCTATAATTCCAGTACTTGGGAGGATGAGACAGGAGAATCACAGGTATAAGGCCAGCCTCAGCAACTTAGTGAAACCCTCAGCAACTTAGTAAGACCTTCTTTCAAAATAAAATAATAATAAAATAAAATAGGGTTGGGAGTGTAGCTCAGAGGTAGAATGCCCCTGGGTTCTAACTCCAGTACCACCACCACCAAAAAAAAAAAAAAAAAAAAAATGGCTGGTGTAGCTAAGAAGTAGAATGCCCTTGGGTTCAATCCCTAGTACCAAAAATAAATAAATAAGTTAATAAATAAAAAAGTATGGAAAGAAGGGGGAAAACTAACTTTCCAGTAGAAAAATGCTTTTCTTCAAAGATGGGGGAAGAATCTTATAGTAGAAAATACTGGATTATCTATTAGCATAGCTTTTAACCTTCAGTCATGTGCTAGGCAGCTTCTCATCACTGTGGCCAAAATACCTAACAAGAACAACTTAGAGAGAGGAAAATTTATTTTGGTTTATGGTTTCAGAGGATTCAGTCCATGGTTGGCCAGCTCCATTACTCTGGGTCTGAGGTGAGGCAGAACACCATAACAAAGGGGTATGGCAGCTGGAAAGTGGGGCCAGGGGAGCAGGAAAGAGGATAAACCCTTTCAGGGCACATCTCCAGTAACCCAGATCCTCCAACAAGGTCCCAACTCGCAGAAGTCCATTTGGCTATCAATGGATTAATGCACTGATGATGTCTTGTGATTCAATCACTCTCCCAAAGCTTTTGTCAGACATTCCAGATACAAACCATAGCAAATCATTTTTTACAATTTCTAGGATCTCATGCCCATTGGGTCAGGTCCATCCAAGTCGAAATGGTACCACCTGAGTTTTTGACCTGCCTGGTTTGTTTGCCACACAAACATAATGGTCACCATTATTTAAGGTGCTGGCAGAATTTTTAATCCATTTCAACCAGGCATTTGTTTTCCCACATCCTGCCTTAACCTTTATCATCTGGTGGAAATCCTTTATTTTTATTATAGTGCCTTGGGTTGAGGGGTTAACATTAGCAACCTAGGTTGAATTATTAACTAATCTAATAGCAAGCTTCCCCATGGGATTGTTTCCTGACGTATCTGCCTGGAAGCTAGACCTGCGTTTAATGGAAAGAGCTGTCTTTCCTGGCTTGTGAGTTAGCAAGAGTGGATTATACTGTAAATTAACACAGATGTTAAAGGAAACTCCTCCAGGCCTAGTTATTTTTTCTTTTAACACCCTTGGAGTTGGAACAGTTCTATATGGTGGGGGTGTCCATCCTCTATTTGGGTGGTCCTTTGAGACTTGCCCCAACTAGAACAGGGGCTTGTCTTGGATTATTTTGCTTTATCACCCATGTTGGTTTTGGGCAGAGACATAAGACTTGACATGTATTGATTTTTATTATTAGGGGTTTCTTTCCTATAGTAACATTAATGGTTAATTGAGCTAAATAAGGGCTACCCAATACCTGGAAGCTTAACAGAACCAAAGACCAGAATAAATTTAGAGTCTTTTTACAGTTAACTTGAGAGGGTCCGGGTGTTGAGTGATGGTCCATTGTCCTTTCAGGATAGGAGGTAGGGCCCCTTTACCCCTCGTGTTATGAGTCCAACCTCTTTCCAAAGTGCAAACAGCCATTTCTGTTGTAAGCAGTACCTGCTATGGTCCTTCCAGGCTGGCTCAAGCTTGTACTCCTTCCAGGTCTTTATTAGGACGCTGTCGCTGGGTTGATGAGAGTGTGCTGGAAATTTAAGAGGTGGGGTTTGGGCTAACAATCCTTGTACCCTAAGAGAGGACAGGGAATAGGAGACACTGAAAGAACCATCTCCTGAAATATTAAGACCCCTAGACCTTCATTAAGCCAACTCTACTAGAAACACAGCCTCGCCCCTGACCTTTGCCCTAGAGGCAGGCTGCTCCAGGAACTAGCTAAACCACCAGTAGATATGAGATAGGATCACGATAAACAACATTGTTGTAGGAATTGGTTAATTACTGATGTTTAACAGAATGGTAAAAATAAGCTTGTAAAAATTCCTCCACGTACCTCGCTTTGCCCTACCCCCCCCTTTTTCTTCTGCTGTTGTATCTTTAAATACCCTCGTCTCCCCTTGCTGGTCGTCGAGCTCCCCTACTCCTGCGTGAGATACGAGCTCGGCCCCAGTGCACTGGTTTCTTCAATAAACCTCGTGCGTTTGCAGCAAGTCAGTGTCCTGAGAGTTCCTGGGTCGGCGCTGAGTCCCGTGGCTAGAGCGGGGGATCCCCTCTAAAACGGGGTGCCTTTCAACACTTGACACATGATTTCTTTTTTTTTTTTTTGGCGGTACCGGGGATTGAACCCAGGGGCGTTCTACCTCCG
>PVJS01056160.1:0-12439 GCA_004027185.1 Glis glis | reverse complement strand
AAAAAAAAAAAAAAAAAAAGAGGATGCCTGTCTTCACTGGGTGCTGGAGGCAGTGAAAAAAAAATGGATTAAGGGGACATAAAGGAGTCAGGGAACATATTTAATTAATCCTTTATAAAAAGATAAAGGTTTTTGGCTAGGCGTGGTGGCACACGCTTGTAATCCCAGTACTTTGGGAGGCTGAGACCAGAGGATCTGGGTTCGTGGCCAGCCTCAGCTCACTCTCTCTCTCTCTCTCTCTCTCTCTCTCTCTGTCTACCTAGTGAGGCCCTCCGCAACTTCGTGAGACCCGGTTTCAAAATAAAGTATAAAAAAATAGGGCCTGGGGTGTAGCGCGGAGGTAGAACGCCCCTGGGTTCAATCCCCGGTACCGCAAAAAAAAAAAAAAAAAAAAAAGAGAGAGAGAAAGGTTTTTAACTGTGCTTCGAAGGAAAGGAGCAACCGCTATGAAAAGGGCACTTATTAAAAATGTAGATTTCAGGATCCCACCTTCAGTGTCTTTGCAGTGGTGCTCAGGAATCCGCATTTCGGTCATGCTCCTTAGCTGGTTTTAAGCAAGTTCTGTGGTCATGGATAATCACAGTTTGCTAAATACAGCAAGGACATGAGTTTTCCTGGCTCTTGTGGGCATGACTAGTTATGAGCCTGTGGAGTACACAGGAAATAAGATACAGTGTGTGCACAGAGCCAGTGATGTAGGCAGCCAGGGAGCTATTATAATGCACAGGAGTAGACATTATTTTATGGTTCTTTCTATTTTTTAATAAATTAACTTGAGAACTGGGCATAGTGGCACATACCTTTAATCCCAGTACTTGAGAGACTGAGATAAGAGGATCACATTTGAGGATAGCCTTAGCAACTTTGCAAGAACCTCTGCAACTTAGTGAGACCCTATTTCAAAATTTTAAAAAAAGGGCTGGGGGTGTATCTTGGAGGCAGAACTCCCCTGGGTTCAATCCCCAGTACCATTAAAAAAAACAAGAAAGAAAGAAAAGAAATTAACCTGGGACTCATTTAGTAGTGAATTGTGCTGTGGCTTCACCCACTACCAAGTGTGAATCAAGAGGTAGAGTCAAAACTTTGAACTAGGCTGTGACCCTAAGGCTTCTCTCAGACATCCCAACACTTGCATCCTTCCTCTGAAAGATGTCAACCCCCAGGTCTGAGAAGGCACAGTGTTTGTGGCAGGGAGAGAGACTCGGGATCCTGTGGAATGAGTTGATGCAGCTGAAAGAGATTCCTTTGAATGTGCCACCTCACCTCTTCCTCCAGGATGCATTTGAAAGTTCTCCCTTTGCAGTCTGAAATGCCAGGCCAGTCCACTGACTTCCCACCTGTTGCCTGGCAACCTGGCAGGAGAGGAGGCTGATTGGCCAGGGTGAGTGAGGGAGTGGCTAGCCACAGTATGTGTGGTGCAGGGGAACCCAGAGCATTCTGAGGTCCTGCAGAAGGGAGCCCCATATGCCAACCCCAGTGTTCCTGATTCCTAAGGTGGAGCAGGAACGGGATAAAGAAACCCACCTTCAAGACCCTGCTTTCCCCTAGAAATAGCCAATCGCCTACCATCAGAATCAGTGGGGATGTTTTAATTTCCTTCAGCAAGAAGTCTGCAGAGCATTGAAGAGTGAAGAGCAAATCAATAAGTGTGTTCCCGCAATTCACCACCCAACTCCGAGATGAGAGAGGCAGGAAGGAAGGAATCTAAGATTTCTTTTGCTGTTAGAAGATAGGAGTCCTGTGCTTGGGTCTGGTTTCTGGGTGTGAAAATTTGCCCTTAAGTGAACAGACCCATGCATCTCTTAAGTCCCCATCTCTTTGAGGAGGCCTGGCAGCCTCCTCTCCCATCTGTCTGTGGAAATGGGGTGCCAAAGCTGAACCTTTTCCGCAACTCAGTGGCTGGGTGATGCCCTGGGCCTGGGATGGGGCCCTGGCAGCAGAGAACTTGTCTCCCTGGAAAAGGCAGCTTTGATTTTTATTTTAGTGTCCTTTCCAGAAGTCCTCTGTTGGGTTTGAGAACATGCATGCAGTCAGAAAACTCAAGCGAGAGGGGTTTTCCCAGGCTTTGGTGTTCACTCCCAGAATGCAGATGAGGGCTGCCCAGTGCCTTTCATGTGCATAAGAATCATCACCATGAGAGCTTGTTAGAAATATGGGTTATAGACACCCTCTCTCCCAGGGATTCTGACTCTATAGTCTGGGGCAGGGTCTAAGAACTTGCATCTGCACAAGCTCTCTAGCTGCTTCTGATTCACGAGGGCACAAATGATGTAGGCGATTCCAGAACAGCAGTATAAATAGGAAGCATACCGGATTCCAGAGGGGAGGAGGGAAATTGGCTTTGTTGTGAATTGCTTCTGGAAAATTTATGGGTACAACCATAAACTGACTCAGCAATGGAATTTAGCAATCGTAGCCTGTGTTCAAAAAGGACTTTCTTTGTCCAACTGGAGTTTTCCTTCTGCTAAAGCCCTTTTCCCTTTCTTTGAGTCTCTGTGGCTCCAGATGACCTCTCTGACTCTTCTTCATAAAAGCAAAGAAACCAAATAAAACTTTGGAGATTCTCAAACACACTCCTTAGGCTTTTTTTGTTCTTGCAGACAAAATTGCCTTATAGACAAACTTCCTCCTATGTCTGTTCATGTCATTCTTCCTACCCTTCCCAGGGTTATTGCTATAGCACACACTTTTGGGGTCAACCATTTCTATAGGACATTTGGCCCCACTGCCCCACGAGGTGCATGGGAAGCATGCATTGACTTTGAGGAGCTAGCCACAGATGGTGTGTTATTTGTCCTGCTCTTTCAAACCCTGCTGCAAGCCGGGCATGGTGGCTCACGCTTGTAATCCCAGTACTTTGGGAGGTGGAGACCAGAGGATCCAGGTTCACGGCCAGCCTCAGCTGTCTCTCTCTCTCTCTCTCTCCTTGTCTCTCTCTCTCACTCTCTCTCTCTCTCTCTCTCCTTAGTGAGGCCCTCCGCAACTTCATGAGACCCGGTTTCAAAATAAAGTATAAAAAATAGGGCCGGGGGCGTAGCGCACAGGTAGAACACCCCTGCGTTCAATCCCCGGTACCGCAAAAAAAAAAAAAACCTGCTGCAAAGCAATGACTGGCACATGTGCTATGAATTTTCCTCAGGCTGCCACAGTGGCTGCTTTCCTTGCCTTAGAAGCTTGCTTTGGGGAGAGCTGCCAGCATTTCCAGGTCTGTGCCTTTCCTTCCCCATTCCATGCCATTGCTTTTCCTGGCTGGACCCCCAGTGTCCAGCCAGGAAAAGCAATGCTGAATCATTTGGGAATGAGTAGAAGAGAATATCATGGGAAAGCCCAGAATGGGGACTGGGTGGGAAGGTCAAGTCTCAGGAATCACAGATAATACATGAAACAGCCTGATCTACCTACCTCAAAGTAAAGACTATAGGTGTCTCTAATTCTAACTGAGACCTGCTTGTCTTTGCCACAGATTTACCTGACACCTTTCCAGGGGAAAATGATTCAAACCACAGATCCATGACTTTTAAATGTAGATTAAAGGACAGGTCACACAGAAGATACTGCTTTTACTTGAACTAATTTTTTTTATTATTATTTTGCAATGCCAGGGATAGAACCCAGGACCTCACACATGCTAGGCAAGCCCTCTACCACTGAGCTATACACCAAGCAGTACTTGACTAAAGAAGTTTCCATCAAGAAATCTTGGGTTGTAGAGTGACCGCACAGTATGGAACTTAGAGGATGACAGAACTGGATCATACTCCACTAGCTTTGTGACCTGGAACCAGCCACTTATGCCCTCTAGGCATTAAAGTATCCCTACATGGAAAAATGATACAACAATAAATAACATTTATGAAGTGTTGTGTTCTTAACATAGCATTAGGTGCTTTACATAATTTTTCATTGAAAAAGAAATCACAGCAAGTCCATGAGATAGATATTTTTAACTGTTCCCTTCCACAGATGAAAGAACTGAGGCGCAGAGAAGGGCATGACTATTACCATGCCCTTAACACTGTGCTAACATCGATCACCTATTTTATGGTGAGGATTAAATGAGATATGCCCATAAGAAGCTTAGCACAGTGCTCCATAAATGGCAATTACCATATTATATGTGTTTAATGGATAGGTCAATCCCAAATGGAGCAACTTCTCAGTTTATAGGAAGAGACACAATGAAGGATGATGGTATTAATTACCTGTTTTGCTAAGTGTGCCCTTTACATTCTCTCTCCTAAAAAGGCTTTCTGGATCTATCAAATTTACTCCCCTGGTAACCAACATTGATGCCTTACTTAGATGGTAGTCATTTCACCCACTAACCTGTCTTGATTTCTGTAGCAAAAATGTTGCATTTCTGTGCTTCTGTATTAACACATGCTTCTTGCACAGGGACCCTATTTATTGCTCTGTACCCTCAGTACTTAACCTGGACACCCTTGCCTATTTATTGCCCGACTTTTTAAATTTATCACTCAATGGGAGAATTGGGGATTTGTCTTTAGAGCTTCAGAATGAGATAGCTGAATCAAAATCATGGGATATCAGCTACCCCAAACCTTGTGGATCCAATTCCTGACTGCTGGCTTCTCTGGTCTGCTGTGGCAGCTCACTGTTGTGAGCAGATGAAGGAGACTTGGCAAAGAGAGAGGACAGAAGAAAGACAGAGGTGAGACAGGAAGCACAGGGAGGAAAAAAAAGGATATAGAGAGTAATGTTTTTCATAGAAGTATAGAATTTTTCAACTGCAAATTTTTAAACCTTAAAGAGCATCTACTCCAATGCCTTCATTTTATCAACAAAGCTAGAAAGTTCTGGAGAGGTTAATTGGACTCAGTTACACAACTGTGCATTAAATACAGCAGGAACTTTCTCCAGCCTGTTCATGTTTGCAGGAACCTTTGCACATTGATGGTCTGATTTTTAGAACCAACTCCACTGCTGTCTCCAGGAACTCAGAATTCCAGCATTCTTACACAGAAGTACCTGCAGCCATTAGCACACGCCTGCAGGAGCTCTCCTGCTGGATGCAGCCTCACTGGAAAGCAAGCCCTAAACCTACCCTTCCAGGAACCTTCAGGTCCTGAGCACAAAAGCAGACACTGGAGGAGGGAGAAGGGGGGAGGGACAGTAAATTACCCTGACAAGGGGATGGGCCGGACCTGCTCTTGCTTTGCTCTTCCCTAATACACAGAAAAGCCGCATTGGACCAAATGTATCAACTCCTTGAGGCTATTGTTTTTTGTCCAGTTAGTTGATGTCTAGCTTATTTTTGTATGGATGGGGGCCCCTTTTCCTCCACCAGCTTTTGCTTTTTGCTCCCTGAGGAAGTTTTGTTCTGAAGCCAGCAATCTCATCGTAGCCTTCTACGGTTACTTCTTAATGGTCCTGCAAATGCAGGTCCCCCTTCTCTGCCCAGCTCCTCTTCCTTCCCTCAGCCCTGTGGACGGAGGACACTATTTTGGAGCTTAGAGGAGCAAAGGAAAGTACATGTGACTATTCATGCAAGGGAAGATAGCTTCATCGTCCTGACCTGATGCTCTGCAAACTAGAGGAGAGCCTGCCAAAGGGAAGCCCAAGGCTATTGCCCCCCAACCCGGCTTCAATTTCACCATCCTTGCCCCAAGGATACTTTAGGTTTCTTGGATCTCATCAAATTTACACTGACTTTTGATTTCATGTACATAGGTCTAGGTCCTGGCTAATTTTGGTTCAGAAAATTTGTTAGGCATACCTGGACAGAGAGAGAGAACCCAAAAAAGAAAAATATGTATAATGGCAGGTGATGCTACTAGACAAAATTGTCTTGAGTCCCTCAGGCTTGCATATCATGTCATAAAAATCATGGTCACTCCATGAATGTGTCATAAAATTTTGCATATCAAGATTAGAAGTAAAGCCGTGCGTGGTGGCACACGCTTGTAATCCCAGTACTTGGGAGGCTGAGACAGGAGGATCGCAGGTTCATGGGCAGCCTCAGCTACTTAGTGAGGCCCTCCACAATTTAGTGAGACCCTGTTTCAAAATAAAGAATAAAAATAGGGCTGGGGGTGTAGCTCAGAGGTAGAATGCCCTGGGCTCAATCCCCAGTACTGCAAAAAGAAAAAGATTAGAAGTATAAGTATGCTCCCTTCCTTCCCTCTTTTTCTTCCTTCCCTCTTTTCTTTCCTTCCTCCCTTCCTTTCTTCCTCCCTCCCCTCCTTAACAGAATATTCTCTGCAATCTAAGCCCCTTTGGCAGGCAGACTTTTTGGTTTTCATGTTGCATTTTTATGAATCTTTTATTATTTTTCTCATTTACTTAATGTGACAACTGTTACATGCCAAGGCCACATTATGGACAGTACAGGCAGAATCCCTTCCAATGAAGCCAGCCATGTAGGAGATGGTGAGCAAGAGCAAGTAAGCAAAGGTATACGTGAGCCCCTTTGAGACATGTGGCATGAGAAGATGGAGATGGGAAATGTGCAAAAGAGATAAAAGACAAGTCACTTCATATTGAAAAATCCAGGAAGGAACATTTGGGCAGAGACCCAAACAAGAAAAAACAGGTCTTACTCAAAATGCATTTGACCAGCGAGGAACTGCCCGGGGCCCTGGCTGCCCTGGGCCACCTATTTAGGGGGGTTGGATTCCATGTGAGTCTTCACCTCGGGATGGGTAGAGGAGCAGGGGTCAAGCACCTGCTGAGTGGAGTAACCCAATCTTGGGCACAAGTCAGCCTTTAATGAGAATCCAGGTAACCCTTTGAAAAATGAAACCTGCGCTCAAGTCTCCGAGAGCAGGAGAATCTCCGGTTTCAGTTTTAATTATGGAACCAAAGAGATACACCAGCCCAGATTCCATTTTGGTAAACTTCAGCTTCTCTTGGAAGAGGGTTCCCTGCCTGCGATCCTGGAGGCCCAGGTACTTACCTCATGCAGGTCCCCGTGACTCCGAGTCGGTGCTGAGCATGGAGCTTGCGTTGGGCAGGCTCACGAAATGGTAGATGAAAGCAGAGGCCCCAGATAGGTGATGAAAAGCACGCGGGACATGGGGACTGGGCTGGGGAGCTGTCAGGGTTCACATTTGTGGTGTGCAGCTCCATTATGACATCACAGAAGGCCAGGACAACTTCCAAGGCCAGGAGCACGAGCAGGTCTATCTTCTCCCTCGTTTCCACACATTTGGCAAAACCTCTGTTAAGCATAAGATGGAGAAACACAATGAGAGTGTAGACATGCCGACAAAAGATCCTCTTTAATAGTTCACATTTTTGGTACTTGCTGTGAACTAAACACCGCTGGGCTAAGCAGTTGGCATGCATCTTTTCTTTTCTTTTCTTTTCTTTTCTTTTCTTTTCTTTTCTTTTCTTTCCTTCCTCCCTCCCTCCTTCCCTTCTTCCTTTTTCTTTCATTTTTTGGTAATGGGGATTGAACCTCAGGGCATTCTACCTCCAAGCTACACCCCTATCCCTTTTTTTGAGGTACTGGGGATTGAACCCACTGGTATTCTACCTCTGAGCTCTACTCCCAGGCCTATTTTATTTTTTTATTTTGAAACAGGGTCTCACTAAGTTGCTGAGGCTGACCTCAAACCTGTGATCCTCATGCCTCAGCCTCCCAAGTACTGGGATTTCAGGCATGTGACACCATTCCTGGCTACATTTTTTTTTTTTTTTTGGCACTGGGGATTGAACCCAGGGGCATTCACCTCTGAGCTACACCCCCAGCCCTATTTTTTATTCTTTATTTTTAAACAGGGTCTCACTAAGTTGCAAAGGGCCTCACTAAGTAGCTGAGGCTGGCTGCAAACCCGGATCCTTCAGTCTCAGCCTCCCAAGTACTGGGATTATAAGCGTGAGCCCCCAGGCCAGGCTCCCTGGCTACATTATTTTCTTAATTCAACATTTTATTCAATTGATAGTACAGGTTAACTATCCTTTATCTTAAATGTTTGAGGCCAGAGTGTTTTGGATTTGGGTTTTTTTTCTTTCAGAGTTTTGGAATATTTGCATATTCATAATGAGATAATTTGAGAATGGGACCTAAGTCTAAACACAAATTTCATTTATGTTTCATATACACCTTATACACAGAGTCTAAAGGCAATTCCATACACTATTTTTCGTGCACCTGTGTTTTGACTGTGACTTGTCACTTAAGGTCAGATGTGGAAATTTATACTTGTGACATCACAAGTCACAAGTTTTGAGATTTTGAGTCACAAGTCAAAATATTTTGAGATTATTTCAGATTAGGGATGTTTAACCTTTAGTACTATCCTCACTTTGTAGATGTGGAAAGTAAGACTCAGAGAAGTTAAATAACTTGCCCCAAAGACATCTGGTTAGTCGGCAATGGCCAGGATTCTCCCCAGGTCTGACATCAGAATGTGTGTCCCTCACAAGTTGGCGTCACTAATTCTCTGCACAGGCTCCCAACCTGCCATTGTAGGACAAAGTGAAAGAGAAGCCCTACCTTCCTAAAGGCCATATCTGAAATGATTTCTAAAACACCTGATCATCTTTGCATAATCATCCCAGTTGCTAGTGATTTACTGGAGGAATAAGTGGTATGGGAGTGGGGGTGGAAGCAACAAGAGGGAGAAACGGGGAGGAGAAAGATTCCTGGGGCTGAATCTCTTCTTGACTTGATGTCAGTGAATTTTAACAAAGCCCTTAAGGAGATGCCAGTGTTCAGTGGACCCTCCACACTCACGAGTTCTGGGACCTGAGGTGGGAGAAAGGACCTTGGAATCCTGGTGCTGGACTCAGTCCTACTGACTTTTCATCTGATCAGGGGAGCTGGGCGGGTGAAGATGACCTGACACTCAGAGCAGGACACTACCGCGTAGACAAAGCCAGCAAGAATCTTGACCTCGACCCCAGACGGGCCCCTCCCCCCAGAAGTGCACCCTTCTAAGGACAGGCCTGAGGTTGGTGGCTGCAGCCATCGAGGTCCCAGACAAAATTACTCAGACACATTATCACAGGGCAGCAGAGCTTCCTGCCATTTTGCTTCTGAATCTTTCCCAAAGAAGTCCTCTTGTTGACCATCAAAGTCCTCATCTCATTTCCCAATTGAGATGTCTGTTTCCACACCAAAAAAATAAAGCTTCCACCAATAATGAAGAGTTATTGTTTGTACTCACTATTTAGTAGATAATAAATAATACTTAGAACATATCAAGGCATTTAAAATACAAAATGACAATAAAACTGGTTCCTGTCTTCCAACACCTACTTAAAAAAAAAAACATTATCCTGTCCTTGAAACTCCCATATAGAATGAAAAAATGAAATTTTTATCAAAGTGGGCAGTGGTATCCATGGAGCTTCTCCAGAATCATAGTCTTTATTTCCTACAATATACAAAAAAAAGCACCAGCTTTTGTAATCGCAAAAACAGCTGCAGCCCATTTGCTGACAACAGCATCAGGCAACTCTTCACGTGTGGTTGGGTTTTTTTTCCCTTCCCTTTGACCCACTGTCCATAAGTAAAGATTTTAGGATGTGTAAAACTGTGAGCTCTGACAGGCACCCACCCCCCGAAGGCAGATGGCTGTCTTGAGAGTGCTGGACAGTGCATTCCTCAGCCTTACCTCCTCAGGGGTGTCCACAATACCCCCCCCAAAATCTGACCTCGCTCTTTGCCTGCTTCTCCTCTCCATAAATCACCCTCCTCCCCATCCTCGTTGGGCTGCAGAGGAATCAAGCTGTCTTTTTATTTATAGGAGAGTCACCTGGTATGGAAGATGATGAGCTGAAGGAGTAGTAGCTAGACCTATTGTAAGTCTCCCTACAAGCTGCAAATGATAGAGAGTTAACTGTGGCCCCCTCACCAAATAAAATAGCTTCATAGCTTAGCTCTGAAGACCAGAGAGAAGGAATCTGAAGTCAGACCCACTTAAAACTTCACGGTTCCCAAAAGTTTGTGAGAAGCATTTTGGAACTGAGCTTGCTGATGTCATTTGTGGGGTGCTGGAGCCTGGTCTAGGCTGGTACTCAAAAGCCAATCAGGGTCCCAGAGCAGAGCTGGGCTGGATGCTGAAGCAGGTTCAGTTACAACTTTGGCCCATATGGACTTAGAGCCTCCAATGGGCTTAGCTTCTCTGTGTCTGTTTCTTTTCCTGGAAATAATTAGACTCACATTTCTCATCTCACCAGGTTATTGG
This sequence comes from Glis glis, assembly GCA_004027185.1. Lineage (NCBI taxonomy): Eukaryota > Metazoa > Chordata > Mammalia > Rodentia > Gliridae > Glis > Glis glis. Next base: position 2,282 of record PVJS01056160.1, on the reverse strand, counting down.
GGGAATCAAATGACACCATCTATGTGAAGGCACTTCCTACACTGTAAGGTGCTCTAAAAATAAAAGGCATGATTTTCTAAGGAAGATGAATCTCAGTGCGCAGATCCAGTTTTACAGGCTCAGGTATGAATTTCAGTTCACATCATATTGTCAACTTAATTTCTATTTCAAACCCTTTCTATGGCTGCCAGATTTAGCAAGTAAAATAAAGGGCACCAAGAACAGGGTACCCTGTATATTGTATCTACAACTTTATCCAGGAATCTGTGGCTTGGGTTCCACCTTCAGTTCTAGGGACTTGGGCACTGTCAAAGTAAAGCAGCCACCAAGTGTTACCTCTAGCATGCTCCTCATACTTGTATGTATAGCATCCTAGGGCTAGCAGCTCCTGGGGTCACACTGGGGACCCATGATGTTTTTATAAATCACCTCTGGCCATGTGTTTATCTAGATATAACATGCAGCCATTTCTTCTGGGGGTCCCAGAAGGGTCATGAGGTCAGGTCCCCTTCATAAAGCACCCAGCAGTCCTAGAATCCAAGTCTCAATCCCCATCCCACACCCCTTCCCTGTCCTCCCAATCCAAAAACAGGTTCTCCCAACTTCTTTCCTTCCATACTGGGAGAAAGTCTTTCTCTACCTTGGCTTTCTCTGATTCGCTTTGCTTCTTCCCACACAGCCTCTTTCGCCTCCTTCATTTTCCATAAACACTATTGGTTCACCTCCAGGCATCAGCTTTTGGGATTCTCAAAGCGAGGATATCACTTGGGTTTCTTGTTTCTGCTCTGAGAAGTGAAACCAAGGTCGGTTGGCTACTTGCTTGAGAAAAGAGAACAGGAAAGGAAAAATATATTTAAAAAGATACAAATTAATAGTTCAAAGTGTGGTCCCACCATCATCGAAATGAAGTTGATTTAGAATGTATTTAATGATACCCTACCTGGTAGTGTTCTTTTCCTGGTCTTTTTCCTGCCCTATTTTTATAAATCTGGGAGGTGACACATCCTTTATCATACCTGGTGCCTTATCTGAAGTAGGTGCTCAATGAAAGTTTGTTGAACTTGTTTTGGTGGCTTGGAGCAACTTAGTGTGATATTGGATATAGCATCAGCCAACTGCAAGGCTGTGACTGTCTGGATCCTAAGTGTCTTTCGGGAAAGGTGACTGCTTTCAATGACAAAAGCAGACTAAGTACTTCCTCCCCGCTTTCCTGTGGGCCTGCTCTTCATTGGCATGAATATCTGGATAGGGCTGGGGAGTCTACCATATAGAGGCAACCTGGGAAGGAGCTGGTGGCTACACAGAATGCTTGCTCTTTGGCAAGGAGGGAAGAGTGTTTGTAAACAAACTCCCCCATGCAACATTTGGCATCATTTCCAACTAATGACATCTTTCAGAGAGCCTTGCAGAGCTTGTCTGCTGATTCAACCAAGTTATGATCACCCGGGGACACAGCTACGTGGGATCCGGAAAGTGAATTAGCAGGTGTTGGTCTCCGAAGGTGCAGGAGAGCACGCGGGTGTAGAATGAGGAAAGCCATTGCCTAGTTTAATACCTTCCGAGGAACTTTCGCACTTGCTACGTTCTCCGATGTGATTTCTTTCTCCTAATTAACCTTTCCTGGTTTCTTTTAAAAAGGGCAGTGATTTTTGCTCATATTGACATGTTGCCTTGGGTGCAGAAAGGCCAAGCTGCCTTTGTGCAAATCCCAGCTCAGTCACTTACCAGTTGTGTGACCTCCCACGAGTTACTTAATCTCTGAACTCCAGTTTCCCCATCAGCTCAATGCAAATCATAACAGTATGTAAATATAGTCACCAGGAGAGGCTGCAAGGGTCACCTGAGAAAAGGCGTTCCAGGGTTTGCTGCAGCGCCAGGCATGAATAAAAAGCTCAGCTCAGCGAACATTTGCTGATGTGATTTTGGCACAGTATGATCTGCAAGACAGAGGAAGGGCAGGGATATTTCCCATTTGAGAAAGGGGATGGCAAGACACAGAGAGACCAAGTAGTTTGTCCAGATTTACAAGGGAAGTCAGCAACTGAACTGAGAACCTGTGTGTGTGTGTGTGTGTGTGTGTGTGTGTATGTGTGTGTGTGTGTGTGTGTGTGTGTGTGTGTGTGTGTGTTGCTGGGAATTGACTCCAGGGGCTTTCTACCTCAGAGCTATAACCCCAGCCCATTTTATTCATTCACTCACTCATTCATTCATTCATTCATTCATTCATTTTTATTTAGAAACAGGGTCTCACCAAGTTACTGAGAGACTCACTAAATTGCTGA
>PVJS01056159.1:0-12323 GCA_004027185.1 Glis glis | reverse complement strand
TTTTTTTCTTTTTTTTTTTTTTTTTTGCGGTACTGGGGATTGAACCCAGGGGCGTTTTACCTCTGAGCTACACCCCCGGCCCTATTTTTTTTTTTTTTTTTTGCGGTACGGGGGATTGAACACAGGGGCGTTCTACCTCCGCACTACACCCCCGGCCCTATTTTTTTTTTTATGCTTTATTTTTGAAACCGGGTCTCACGAAGTTGTGGAGGGCCTCATGAAGTTGTGGAGGGCCTCACTAGGGAGAGAGAGAGAGAGAGAGGGAGAGAGAGGGAGAGGAGAGAGGAGAGAGGAGAGAGATCGATCGCGCGCGTGCGCGCTGAGATTGGCCACGAACCCGGATCCTCCAGTCCACGCCTCCCAAAGTACTGGGATTACAAGCGTGCGCCACCACGCCCGGCTCTGGCCCTATTTTTTATCCTTTACTGAAACCAGGTCTCACGAAGTTGAGAGGGCCTCACTAAGTAGCTGGGGCTGGCTGGGAACCCGGATCCTCCGGTTTCCGCCTCCCAAGTACTGGGATTACAAGCGTACGCCACCACGCCCGGCTCTACCTCGAACTTTTTTTTTTTTTTTTGCGGTACCGTGGATTGAACGCAGGGGCGTTCTACCTCCGCGCTATGCCCCGCCCCTATTTTTTTATACTTTATTTTTGAAACCGGGTCTCACGAAGTTGCAGAGGGCCTTACTAGGTAGAGAGAGGAGAGAGAAAGAGGGAGAGAGAAAGAGAAAGAGAGAGAGAGAGAGAGAGAGATCACGCGCGCTTGCATGCGCGCTGAGGCTGGCCGCGAACCCGGATCCTCCGGTCTCCGCCTCCCAAAGTACTGGGATTACAAGCCTGCGCCACCACGCCTGACTCTACCTCGAACTTTTAATGCCATTGATATACTTAGAATATTTATAGTTGGGCATGGTGGCGCACACTTGTAATCCCAGAGCTTGGGAGGCTGAGAAAGGAGGATTGCAGGTTCATGGCCAGCCTCAGCAACTTAGTGAGACCGTTTCCAAATAAAAAATAAAATAGGGCTGGGGGTGTAGATCAGAGGTAGAATGCCCCTGGGTTCAATCTCCAGGACCACACACACAAAAATTTTATTAGCTTTATTTTATTTGTGAGGGTTCTACCTGATTTATATAGCACTACTGGATTCAAAGGGGTTTTCAGAAATGTTATTAATGAGAATGAATGAAAAGTGTGTGTGTATATGTGTGTGTGTGTTTGTGTGTGTGTATGTGTGTGTGTGTTTGTATGTGTGTGTTTGTGTGTGTGTGTGTGTGTGTGTGTGTGTGTATGAAAGAGAGAGAGAGAGAGAGATCAATCGATCAGTTGATCTGTGGCCACTTTCTGCCCTACTAACCTGGCCATATGTGGCTAGGAATTGCTTCCCTGATGACAGGGTCACTCTCCCTGTCATTCAGCCACATCATGGTCTCCAGGCGCCAGTACCATTTTTTCTAGCTGGGAGATTTTCTACTCCTTTGCTCAGGATCCACAGAAGCATCAGCCCAGATACCTATAAAACATATCCTCATTGAGCAGGTAAATCTGTTTATCGGATGCTCAAGTTCCAGTTGAGTAGGGGAATTAATACTGAATAATAGAGCCAGGCATGGTAGCACACGCCTGTAATCTCAGTACTTGGGAGATTGAGACAGGAAGATTGCAGGTTTGAAGACAGCCTCAGGAATTTAGTGAGGCTGTCAGAAACCTAGCGAAACCCTTTACCAAATAAGAAATAAAACTGGTTGGGGGGTATAGCTAGGAGGTAGAATGCCTCTGGGTTCAATCCCCAGTACCCCCCCCACATATTGAACAATAGGGGAATTGAATATTGAATAAACTGTGGTTGTCTGTATTTACAGTTCTGAATAATTGGGAGAACCATTCTTTTTTTTGGAGGTACTGGGGATTGAACCTAGGGGCATTCTACCTCCAAGTCAAACCCCCAGTCCTATTTTTAATTCTTTATTTTGAAACAGGGTGTCACTAAGTTGCGGAGGACCTCACTAAGTAGCTGAGGCTGGCAGCGAACCAGCAATTCTCCTGTCTCAGCCTCTCAAGTACTGGGATTACAAGCATGTGCCACCACGCCCGGCTTGGGAGAACCAATTTTAAAGTTCAATTTATGTAGGTTTCCTTCTTTAGCCTCTGATTGCTAAATGTAGAAACTCTGACTTTCCAATTCCATCATATCAGGAAGCATCTATTAAGTATTTATAAAGTTATGTTGATTGGTAGGTGGCATCATTGATTATTAAAAAATGCCTAGCCGGGCGTGGTGGCGCACGCTTGTAATCCCAGTACTTGGGAGGCGGAGACTGGAGGATCCGGGTTCGCGGCCAGCCTCAGCTACTTAGTGAGGCCCTCTGCAACTTCGTGAGACCTGGTTTCAAAATAAAGTATAAAAATAAGGCCAGGGGTGTAGCTCGGAGGTAGAATGCCCCTGGGTTCAATCCCCGGTACCACACACACACACACACACACAAAATGCCTATTTTGAATTAGGAATTTCATTGCTAGCCCTTGATGACTGGGACTAACCTTTATAGGTACAATAGAAAGAGGCACAGCGTTGCCCAGACAACTAAAGTTCAAGATCACTTGGTCTCTAGGCAACCTTTCCAGACTCGCCTCAGTGCTTTCCCAGGCATTCACCCTGCCTTTCCTTTCCAGCTCTGGGACCTCAGGAGGAGGAGAGCCTAACAAACTGGGGAGTGATGTGAGGTTTGGATCCCCCCGCCCCAGTGCTGGGAATTGAACTCAGGAGCTCACACATGTGAGATTTGGAATTTTTGAACTGGCAAAGTATATGGATAAGGTGGTAGGCTATGTTCACACTGGAAAAATGAAATTATAGAGAAGGAAGACAGTTTCTTCCTATTCTTGTATCTAAAACACACTAACGGTTACTGTTATAGTCTCAGGACTCTTATTCTTGGAGGAGAGAAATGACATGCTTGTTCTCTTACCAGTATGTGGAAGAGGGGCTGAGCAGCATCTGAAGTGACAGACTGCTTTGTCTAGGAGTTCTTTTCTTTATGATGGCATAAGAGGTTACTGTTGCCTTGGGCAGTATAAGCCCGCAGTTAATGTGTCTAGGGCAGAGAATGATGGTGGCTCTAAGGGCATATGTACCATGGCAAATTGCATGGTCGATTGTTTCATGTCATGTCTTGAGATACTTAAAAATGCCCAACTGGGTGTGGTGTGGTGCATGCCTGTAATTGAAGCTACTTGGGAGGCTGAGGCAGGAGGATTGAAAGTTCGAGGCCCATATGAGCAATTTAGGAAGACCCTGTCTCAAAAATAAGATAAAATGGTTGGAGATAGAGCTCCAAGATAGAATTCTTCTGGGTTTGATCCCAGTGCTGTGCATAAAAACAAAACAAAACAAAAAAAAAACATTTTTTCTGAACTTTGAGAGAAGTGAACTGGGTCACTTGGGTTGGAACAGAAAGAACCTTGTGCTGTCAATGTTATTGGGCTATAAATTTTATATTTAGTGGAGGTAGCATCCTCCCTGAATTCAACCCAGGTATTGAATCCATGCCCAAATTTGATGTTTGTCCTTAAGAAACCAGTCTTAGGTTAGCCTTTCAGTTACTGTGTGTGTGTGTGTGTGTGTGTGTGTGTGTGTGTGTGTGTGTGTCGTACTGGGGATTGAACCCAGGGGCATTCTACCTCTGAGCTACACACCCAGCCCTATTTTATTTTTTTACTTTGAAACAGGGTCTCATTAAATTGTGGAGGGCTTTGCTAAATTGCTGAGGCTGGCTGTGAACCTGCCATCCTCCTGTCTCAGCCTTCCAAGTACTGGGATTATAGGTGTGCACCACTGTGCCCAGTTTACTTGTTTAAAAGCATAAACTTCGAGGCTAAAAAATGCTGTTCTTTGGTTTCCTTAATTTCTTCTTCTCCTTCTCCTCACTGGGGATTGAACCCAGGGAGCTCTACCTCTGAGCTATACCCCCCACACGCCTTATTTTATTTTATTTTTGTCACACTGTGGATTGAATCCAGGGGCATTCTACCTCTGAGCTACACCCCCAGCCCGATTTTATTTCTTATTTGGAAACAGAGTCTCACTGAGTTGTGGAGGGCCTCACTAAGTTGTCAAGGCTGGCTTCGAACTCGCAATCCTCCTGTCTCAGCCTCCCAAGTACTGGTATTACAAGCGGGTGCCACCACGCCTGGCTTAGTTTTGAAATAGAGTCTATGTTTCTGAGGGTCTCGGTAAGTTGCTGAGGCTGACCTCAAACCTTTGATCCTGCTGGGCGTGTTGGCGCACGCTTGTAATCCCAGTACTTGGGAGGCAGAGACCGGAGGATCTGGGTTCATGGCCAGTCTAAACTATTTAGTGAGGCCCTCTGCAACTTCGTGAGACCCGGTTTCAAAATAAAGTATAAAAAAATAGGGCCGGGGGTATAGCTCGGAGGTAAAACGCCCCTGGGTTCAATCCCTGGTACTGCAAAAACAAAAAAAAAAAACCTGTGATCTTCCTGTCAGACTCCCAAGTACTAGGATTACAGGCGTGAACCACTGTGCCTGGCTTTTTTCCTATCTTCTGTAGCAGCTTGGGCTAGCTCCTTTTTTCCTTAGTTTCTGTTACCTCATTGGATACATGAAAATCTTCTCGCAGCTAGCTGTTCACCCAATAATGCCATCAACCATGAAGACTGGTGAGCTACCACGGAAAGGAGAGAGGTGCTCATATTCAGTGTGTTACCTAGAGTAGGTAGTGCGAGTGCTTAAGGAAGAAAATAAGACAAATCTCAGCATTCAAATAATGAAAGTGATATTACTGAGCTTTCCATCAAGTGCTCTCCTCTACACAGGTAGCCTCGTTTGGTCCTCACAGTGTTGTCTATGAAGAGACCCAGCCAGGATGGTCCCAGTGCATCCCCATTCTATAGATAAGGATACAGAGGCACAGAGTGCAAGGCTGCCAGCTGCAAGCTGAAATGACTTGCGGGGCCTCATGTTTTATTTATGAATATTTTTGTTTACTTTCATACAATATTCATGTTTCTTTTTTATGTGTGTATAAAAACAGTTTTCTAAGTCTTTCTGTAAATTTATGCATTAGAAAGATAATGGTAGCCGGGTGTGGTGATGCACGCTTATAATACCAGTACTTGGGAGGCTGAGACAGGAGGATCGCAGGTTCGCGGCCAGCCTCAGCTACTTAGTGAGGTTCAATCCCCAGTTCTGCAAAAAAGAAAGAAAGAAAGAAAGATAATGGTATATTTTTTCCACCAGGTATCTCCAGAGTTATGTATATTCTGTTTGAGAAGCACGGTCTTAAGAGTTATTGCCAGGCATGGCGCATGCTTGTAATCCCAGTACTTGGGAGGCTGAGACGGGAGGATTGCAGGTTCACGACCAGCCTCAGCAACTTAATGAGACCCTGTTTCAAAATAAAAAATAAAATAAGGTGGGGTATTGCTCAGAGGCAGAGTGCCCCTGGGTTTAATCCCCAGCACTCCCTCCCAACAAAACCCCACAAAAACCAAAAAAGGGCTGGAGGTGTAGCTCAGAGGTAGAATGTCCCTGGGTTCAACCTCTAGTACCAATAAACAAACAAATAAATAAATGTAGATAAAAAGGGCTGGGAGTGTGGCTTAGAGGTAGACTGCCCCTGGATTGAATCCCTAGTGGAGGGGGGGTTATCGCTAATTTGGCCAGGAGGGAGTAGTTGGCCTTACAACTACTCCCTCCCATGAGAGGCCCATGTGCATAGGATGACGCCTGGGCAAGGCCAGGCCAGGGCGGGGGCAGGGACTGGTTGCGAGTGGGGGTTTGGTGCTGGGACTCTTCATTGTAAAGGTCCTAGCTGAGTGCCAGTGACGGCCGGTGCTAGGATTTGGAGGAGGATGCGGAGGTAGGAAGCTTCTTTCATAGTATCTGTGATCCAGAGAACAAGTAATCGATCCATAGCTTTACACCGCTGTCTACTGCATACCTAGTTCAGGGGGAGTCCAACAGGGCTTCAGGGGAGGCAGAGGATACAGTCTTGAGTGGTTGGGTAGGAGGGGCAAGACCAAAAAAGATCTCTGAAGGGATGGGTCACATTTACAAGTCCGAGAGAGGAGAATGATATATGGGCCTGTTAAGGTGATTTCATGTACACTACCTCTTATTTATTCTCGTTATTATTCATATATATTCAGTCATTCTCTTTCAAAACCTTCATGTGTTTGCTAAGTTATTCTTTACCTCCAAGGAGGCCAGGACATACATGCATTATTTATTTTTTTTTTTTGCGGTACCGGGGATTGAACGCAGGGGCGTTCTACCTCCGCGCTACACCCCCGGCCCTATTTTTTATTCTTTATTTTGAAACCGGGTCTCATGAAGTTGCAGAGGGCCTCACTAAGTAGAGAGAGAGAGAGAGAGAGAGAGAGAAAGAGAGTGAGAGACAGAGAGAGAGAGAGAGCTGAGGCTGGCCGCGAACCCGGATCCTCCGGTCTCTGCCTCCCAAAGTACTGGGATTACAAGCGTGCACCACCACGCCCGGCAGTTATTTGTGAGACCAGTTTTTGTTGGTCTCAGTCAAGGATTGCCAGTTGGTCAGCCATCGCTAACAGATGGTGTTTTAAGGACCTAATTTGAATGCTCCAGGTGTGTTGTGGGCCACTACCCTTGTCTTACACCTCACCTGACCCAGCATTGGTATCTTGTGCTTTGGAAGGAACCTGAGTTTGCAGCTCCTGGCGTTAAGACTTTATTGAAGTTCTGCAGTGCTGGGCATCGAACTCAGGGCTTTGCGCATGCCAGGCAAGTGTTCTACCTAGAAATAAGAAGTTTTCATTAAGTGAGACTGTCTTCCGAGCTTGAGTTTAAAACCTTTTCCAAGTCTCATCTTAAAATTTCTTTTGAGCCGGGCATGGTGGTGCCTGTAATCCCAATACTTGGTAGGCAGAGACAGGAGAGTCACAGGTTTATGACTAGCCTCAGCAATTTAGCAGGGCCCTTAGCAACTTAGATCCTGTTTTAAAATAAAAAAAATAAAAAAAAACAGTACTGGGGGTGTAGCTCAGAGGTAGAATGCCCTAGGTTAAGTACACACACACACATGCGCGTGTGCGCACGCTCACACATACACACACACAAACACGAAATGGAAGCTACCTTTCAACATTAAATTTTGTTTGCCTTTCAAATACTTTATCTTTCTTTTGGCATTTACTTGGCCATTTCCCATCTTGTAGGTTAGTAGAATTTGTAAATGATCACAAAACACTAGAATAATTCTTCCCTGTTTTTGCCAATGGCTTTTTTCTATGTTGAGATAGTCTGTGGCCTAGTAAACCCCAAGTGGACACCTGTGGCTAGAACTGGTGCAGAAGCCCAGGAATCTACCTATTAGCTCGGGAGCCCCGTCTTGAGTCTCGGTGTTGGTCCCGTCTTCCCCAAAATGAAATGGGCAGTAGTCAGTATTTGTGATGGTCTTGAATAAAACACTGAGTGTGTGAGGTGTTTAGAAGAACGTAATTTTGCTTACTTTTGACCTCTTGGGCAGTGGGCTGGTTCCTTCCGAGGCTTCCTGTGGTGAGGACTCATTACCCAACTTCTAAGTTGGGTAATGAGCAGAAGTTACTGGGTTTCTTCTTCGCCTGTGGTGTATATGCTAGGAGTGAGGTGATCCTAGAGAGGCAAGGAGAGGAAGGGCCAAGTCACAGGCTGCCTGCAGAGGGCCTTCACCTGTCACCTTCCCTCCTCGGCAGGCACTGAGCGACCGCTTCAGCGGCGAGATCCCTGATGACCAGATGGCGCACAGCTCCTTTTTTCCAGATGAGTACTTCACCTGCTCCTCCTTGTGCCTCAGCTGTGGGTGAGTGAGGGCAGCCCCGCCCTGGCCCCGCCCCCCCAGGACTAGCGGCTTGAGAAGTGTGTGTGCCCGCCCCCTGGGGGTCTGTTTAAGTTACAGGTTCTGATTAAAATGGTCCAGGGTGAGGCCCGAGGCAGTACATTTCCAAGTTCCTGGGTGACCCTTGTGGTCCGCGGACCATAGTTTGAGGTAGCAAGGGTTTCAAGGTTACATGGCTACAAAAGTTCCTCTGAAGATTGCAAACTGGTGTAGATGTGAAGTTGACTGGTTTCTGGTTTCGGCAGTTTTTTTGGCAGAAGATTTGGGAGATGGGGCTCCTGCGTTTCTCTGTTTCTTAAACCAGGGCTTTCAATCATTTATTCATAGTATTCTATTTAGTCAACTAATATTTGAGGTCCCCCCATCCCACCCGTGCAAAACACTGTAGTGGGTGATTCTTTCATCTATGAGGGCAGATGCTAAGAGCACATTAGAATTTTCCAGGAAGCCAGGTGTGGTGGCGTACGCTTGTAATCCCAATACTCTCGGGAGGCTGAGACAGGAGCATCCGGGTTCGCGGCCAGCCTCAGCTACTTAGTGAGGCCCTCTGCAACTTAGTGAGACACTGTTTCAAAATAAAGAAAAAAAAAATAGAGCTGGGGGTGTAGCTTGGAGGTAGAATGCCCCTGGGTTCAATCCCTAGTACAAACATAAATAAATAAATTAAATAAATAAATAGTCTGTGGGTGATTCTAATGTGTAGCTTAAGCTGAGAGCATTGAATTAGGGCAGTGCTTATCAAACTTTCACCTGTGTATGCATCGGCTAGAGTTATTGTTGAAATACAGATTCTGAGCCAGCGAGTCTGAGCGGTGCTTCTAGAGCAAACTCCAGGGTGATGCCTGCGCTTCTGCTCCGTGGATCCTATTCTGTTACTGAGGGATTAGAGCAGTGATTCTCAAGTTTTAGCATGTATCCAAAAACCCTGAAGGCTGGTTAAAACATTGCTGGGCCCTGCCCTCACAGTTTCTGATTCAGTAGGTCTGAGGCAGGACCTGGGAATTGGGGATTTTCATAAATTCCCAGGTGATGCTGCTGTTGCTCTTCGGGACCACACCTTGAAGATCACTGGATTAGTTTAAGCTGTTGATGGCTTTTAAATCACAGTCTTGTCTGATGGGCCACAGGGGATTTAAACAGTGTATCACGGTCAGATCGCAGTCTTCATGTCCTGTAGACACTCCCCCGTCCCCTTCAGCGTTGAATTGTTTTTGCCCACATCAGGACCACTGCCCATGTTGTCCACACTTGCCCATCCGCAGGCATAGACCTGAGCCCACTTCTGTTATGAATGGCCTGTTTGGCATTGAACCCTATAGGCCACCTGCTATAGGGTAAAAGGGTGACCACCCTTTTACCAAGGTCAGAGTGATTCAGTACAAAGGCTCTTGGGTTGTAAGGTGTAGTCTAGAGAGAACTAAGGATTATCTTGGAGAGTTCAGTTTGGGAAGGGGAGAGGGATGAGGGGCAGCCATGAGGGTCTTACTAAGTACTGTTGGATCATCACTTTTCCATTCTAACTGAGCCTCACCAGGGTTTCCAGAATTTTCCCTTTTATCACAGTGAGATTCTAAAGTCCTGATCTCTGTTTTTGCCTTGTCAGGATGGCAGAGCTCACTGTTCATGTGTAAGTTTTTCTTTTTTTTGCGGTACTGGGGATTGAACCCAGGGGCATTCTACCTCTGAGCTACACTCGCAGCCCTATTTTTTATTCTTATTTTGAAACAGGGTCTCACTAAGTTGTGGAGGGCCTCACTAAGTAGCTGAGGCTGGCCGTGAACCTGCAATCCTCCGGTCTCAGCCTCCTAAGTACTGGGATTACAAGCGTGCGCCACCACGCCTGGCCATGTGTAAGTTTTCTTGTTCAGCGTAAGCCTCCCCTTAACACATTGCCAACTTTTGGGGGGTTGGCTTCCATTGTGCATCTTGGCAGCCTGTTCTGGTTTAACTTTCCATCTCATTCTTTTGGGATTTTTAGTTTCTTGAGAGTCATTCAGGTTTCATCTCTGGTCACATTGGTGTCTTTCGGCTTCTCCATTTCTGCTGAGGGGCCAGGTCAATGTTTTAAGAAGAGATTCCTTTTTCCTCTTTTCCCTATACAAGGGTAATAGTTGCTCTGTTGCTGTTGATGACAAGTGTGAGAGAGGGGCACGCAGGTTTCAGAGGTGAATTGCCCTCTCTCTGCTCAGCATCCAGGGCCCAGTGAGTAACCAGGTCTGGTTTCTGCCCTGTGCCTGGCACAGGGCCAGACTCATGTGCGTAAGTGGCATTGACTCCGCTAGCTATCTCACTGTCTATTGGGGGTTCCCTCAGGGTTGGATGTAAGAACAGCATGAATCATGGGAAGGAAGGAGTGCCTCATGAAGCCAAGAGCCGCTGCAGATACTCCCACCAGTATGACAACCGAGTTTACACCTGCAAGGTGAGTCCTCCGAGCTTCCCCTTGCTCCAGCAGCCAGCTGGCTGGTCCTGCTCTCTCTTGGGAAGCATGGTCTTAGAGCTTCCCTTCGCTGCATTTCGAAATACTCGGTACTCAAACGATGCATTTGAGTCTTCTCTCAAGAAACTTCTCTCAAGCTGTGACCAAAATAACTCACATGTCTTTATTGCTGGCACCTCCTTTATCTTATTTATTAATTTATTATTTTTGCAATACTGGGCCTTTATTTTTTAAGCAAAATTTCCCCTCATTCTGTTGAGCTTGTATGTAAGGGTTGTATATACATTGACTTTATTTTTCTTCAGAGCTGAAGTGCTTTTCAGTTTTGATGGATTTCTCCTGCCTGTGACAAATGTATCATTTAGAGTTCAGGTTTTGGACCTGGGCTGGGAACACAATTCATTATCATTCAGGGACCTGGCTTCGTTAGAGAAACGAGTCTTCCTCCTAACTGCTGAGCTCAGAGTGTGTAACCCTCAGCTGGTAGGGTTTTAGGGGCTGGGGATGTGAAGAGGCCAGGGGGCTGGTGCTCCTAGAATAATCTGGCAGAGTGCTCCGTGTTTCAGGCCTGCTACGAGAGAGGCAAGGAAGTCAGCGTAGTGCCCAAGACATCTGCTTCCACCGACTCTCCCTGGATGGGTCTCGCAAAATATGCCTGGTCTGGGTGAGTTTAACAACATAGCTAAAGGTTTTTGGTGTTTGTTTGTTTGTCTCTGTAGGACCTGGCTGGGTAACACTTTATTTGCCTCTCTTGTAGGTACGTGATCGAATGTCCTAACTGTGGGGTGGTCTATCGTAGCCGGCAGTACTGGTTTGGGAACCAAGATCCTGTGGATACGGTGGTACGGACAGAGATTGTGCATGTGTGGCCTGGAGTAAGAACTGTTATTGATTTTCCTTCTTCTCTCTCTTATTGTTCAGCTATTCATGTGTGGGGAGAAGTGGAGCTTATTTTGGAGGAAAGTCAACCACGAATTTCGGTACCTTGGTGGTATAGAAAGGCATGATCTAGAAGCCTTTCCTGTTCTAGCCCTTTCATTTTTTTTATTTCTTCTTGCATAAATGGTAGGAGCACAACTTTTTAAATAAAAGAAACTAAAAATTAATCTGTCATTCTCCTTTGGCAGATGTTCTCCTCATTCATTTTCCATATGCATATGTTTTTATAGGTGCAGTTATTTGTTTGTTTGTTTTTTTGTTTATCCATTTACTTAGAGACATAGGGCCTTTCTAGATTGCCCAGCCTGGCCTCAAACTCCTGGGCTCACACGATCCTCTTGACTCAGCCTCTGAGTAGCTGTGACTATAGGCACATGCCACTATGCCAGGTCTAATTATGATCTACATGACATTTTCCTGCCTTTCTCATGACATAATTTATTTTGTTACAATTTCAGTGTTATAGTTTCATTCACTGTTTGCTTACTTTTGGATATTTATGCTGTATGATTTTTTATTATCAACAAAAATGCTTTAGTGACCATCTTCAGCTATTTCTTCTGTGAAATTTTCTTTAAGCATATTCTAAGAAGTGAAATTATTGTAGACCCTTATTACTACTTTTAAATTTGACTTTTAATTTAAGGTATCAGAAAAACAGGTATGTTTAGGAGGCAGTGGTTTGGTATTTTTATTCTGCATCAAATCACTATATATAGCCAGGTGTGGTAGCATGCTCCTCCAGTCCCAGCTATTTTTTTTTTCTTTTGGAGGACTGGAGATTGAACCCAGGGGCATTTTACCTTTGAGCTATACTCCCAGCCCTATCATCCATCCATCTAGCTAGCTAGCTATCATCTATATCTATCTATCTATCGATATCTATCTATCTATCATCTATCATCATCATCTATCTGTCTGTCTATTTACTTTGGTACTGGATATTGAACCCAGGGGATTTTACCTCCTGGCTACACCTCCACTCCTTTTTATTTTTATTTTATTTTTTTTGCGGTACCGGGGATTGAACGCAGGGGCGTTCTACCTCCGCGCTATGCCCCCGGCCCTATTTT
>PVJS01056158.1:0-12439 GCA_004027185.1 Glis glis | reverse complement strand
ATCAAACACAGAAATCAGCAATTATCTCAGGTCACAGTAAAGAAGGTCAGCGAGGCAAACATATGATAAACTTAGGGGAAGGAGGGATTAACCATTACTGGGTGGAGACGCCATCAAAGACCGCACCTTGAAGATTGCACCAGGTCCCTTGGAATGTGTCTGTTTGCGGACAGATCCCACCCAGCCAGATACCATGTATCCAAACTGGGCTGGTCCAAGATGATAATCTCAGTGTGCTTCTAAGACAGGTCTCAGCCCTCAACACTCTCGCTCTCGCTCTCTCTCTCCCTGTCTCCCTCCCTCTCTCTCGCTCTTCTTAGTGAGGCCCTCCGCAACTTGGTGAGACCTAGTTTCAAAATAAAGTATAAAAAATAGGACCAGGGGTGTAGCGCGGAGGTAGAACGCCCCTGTGTTCAATCCCCAGTACCGCAAAAAAAAAAAAAAAGACCATCTGGGGAAAAGCCTACCTTAGTGTGAAAAGTTCTTGTTGCACTAAAATAGTGTATAATTATTTCATTATCCATTATTGAATCGTTCTAAATGGAGGGATATTGCATCCAGAACTTTCTAGAAGAGCTTAATGAGACAATGTAATATGAGAGTATAACCCAAGGATAGGCTACCTTCCAAATATGCTGGATAGAAGAGAGAGAAAGTGATAACATTCTAGTTAAAAAGTCACATACTAGTTTTTATCTCTCACTTTTCTCTTTCTCCTTCCTGTCTTCTTGTAGGGCTGCTCTCCCCCAGGAAAAGAGATCTTTGCACCCCTTTCTGCACATTTTCCAGTCACTTGCTTAAGATTTTCAGAAAGCTTCAATGATAGGAACATTGATGTTTCCTGGTATTGTCTCTGATTACCTTTTTTTGTTTTTGCAGTAACAGGGATTGAACCTGGAGCTTCTGATGTCTAAGCAAGTACTCTACCACTGAGCTACACTTTTTAAAAAAAATTTTTCAAGACAGGGTCTTGCCATGTTGCCCAGGCTGTCTTCAAATTTATGATCCTCCTGCCTCAGCCTCCCAAATAACTGGGATTACAGGTGTCTGCCACCACACCTGGTTGTCATAGGCATTTTTTTAGGAGGGGCAGTGCTGGGGATCAAACCCAGGACCTCTTGCATGCTAGGCAAGCATTCTATCACTGAACCACATCCCTAGTCCTCCTGTCTTGTGTGTGTGTGTGTGTGTGTGTGTGTGTGTGTGTGTGTGTGTGTGCGTGTGTGTGTGGTGATGGGGATTGAACCCAGGGGCGTTCTACCTCTGAGCTACATCCCCAGTCCTATTTTATATTTTTATTTGGAAAGGGGTCTTGCTAAGTTGATGTGAGCCTCACTGAGTTACTGAGGTTGGCTTCAAACCTGAGGTCCTCCTGTCTCAGCCTCCCAAGTACTGGGATTATAGGCATGCACCACCACGCCCGGCTCCCAGTCCCCCTTTTAAAATATAAAAGTATTATTAAGATATAATTCACAGCTGGGTGTGGTGGTGCACATCTATAATCCCAGTAGTTGAGAGGCTGAAACAGGAGGATTGCAGGTTTGTGGCCAGCCTCAGCAACTTAGTGAGGCCCTTTGCAACTTAGACACTATTTCAAAATAAAAAATAAAAATAGGGTTGGGGATATAGCTTGGAGGTAGAATGCTCCTGGGTTCAATCTCTGATAACACACACACACACACACACACACACACACACACACACACGACATAATCCACATACCATACAATGCATAGTTTTAGTATATTCACTGAGTTGTGCAACCTTTACAATTAATTTTAGAACATTTATATCACCTCAAAAACAAACCCCATAACCACTAACAGTCACTCCCCATTTACTTCCAATCACCCCCAACCTCAGGCCTGTGCAACCAATAATCTACTTTCTGTCTCTGTAGATTTACCAATTCTGGACATTTAGTATAGATAAAATCATACATCATGTGGCCCTTTGTGACAGGCTTCTTTTAACTTATCATGTTTTCAAGGTTCATCCATGTGGTAGCACATGTCAGCGTTCCATTCTTCTTACTGCTGAATAATATTACATTGCATGACATTGTTTATCCATTTATCAATCAATGGGCATTTGGGATGCTCTCAGTTTTTGCCTATTATGGATGCTGCTGCTATTTTGTGTAGTAGTTTTTGTATGAACATGGGTTTTCATTTCTCTTGGTGTGTATCTTAGAGTAGTATTGCTGGGTCATAAGATGACCTGATGTTTAATCTTTTGAGGAACTCCAGACTGTTTTCCAAAGCAGCTGTGCATTTTAAACTCCCACCAGCAGTGTACAAGGTTCCAATTTCTCCACACTCTTGCTAACACTCATACTTCTCTTTTTAACTACAGCCATACTGGCAAGCATGAAGTAAACGTCGTTATAGATTTGACTTACATTTTCCTGGTGACTAATTATGTTGAGCATCTTTTCATGTACTTATTGACCTTTGGAAAAATGCCTATCCAGATCCTTTGCCCATTTTAAAATTGAATTCTTTTTCTTTTTCTTCTTCTTCTTCTTTTTTTTTTTTGCGGTACCGGGGATTGAACGCAGGGGCGTTCTACCTCCGCGCTACACCCCCGGCCCTATTTTTTTATGCTTTATTTTTGAAACCGAGTCTCACGAAATTGCGGAGGGTCTCACTAGGTAGAGAGAGAGAGAGAGAGAGAGAGAGAGGAGAGAGAGAGAGATCGATCGATCTATCGTGCGCGTGTGCATGTGCGCTGAGGTTGGCCGTGAACCCGGATCCTCTGGTCTCCGCCTCCCAAAGTACTGGGATTACAAGCGTGCGCCACCACGCCCGGCCTTCTTCTTATTTTTTATGTTTGGTACCGGGGACTGAACCCAGGGGCATTCTGCCTCTAATCTATACTCTGGGCCCTATTTTATTTTTTATTTTGAAACAGGGTCTCACTAAGTTACAGAGAGGATCGCTAAGTTGCTGGGGCTGACTGCACACCTATGATTCTCCTGTCTCAGCCTCCCAAGTACTGGTATTACAGGTGTGCACCACCACACCTGGCTGGGATCTTGATTTTAATCCATTAATCTGTGTGCCCATCTTTATGCCAATACTACATGGTCTTAATTATAGTAAGTTTTGAACTCAGCAAGTATGAATCCTCCAATTTTGTCCCTTGCGTCTCCGTATTAGGATCAGCTTGTGAATTTCTGTAACCAAGCCAGCTGGGATTAATTAATTAATTAATTAATTTTTTTTGTGGTACTGGGGATGGAACCCAGGGGCATTCTACTTCTGAGCTACACTCCCAGTCCTATTTTTTATTCTTTCCTTTGAAACAGGTCTCACTAAGTTGCGGAGGACCTCACTAAGCAGCTGAGGCTGGCTGCGAACCTGCGATCCTCCTGGCTCAGCCTCCCAAGTACTGGGATTACAAGCATGCGCTACCACGCCCGGCTTATTTTTGTGTGTGTGTGGTGCTGGGGTGCTCTACCATGAACTACACCCCCAGACCTTAATTTTATTTTATTATTTTCTTTTGAAATAGGGTCTAAGTTACTGCTCACTGACTTCAAACCTGCAATCCTCCTATCTCAGCCTCCCAAATACTGGGATTGCAGGCGTGCACCACCACACCTGCCTATCCAGCTGGGATTTTCATAAGGTTTGTGCTGAATTTGTATATGAACTCTGAGTAAAATCTTACCAATGAGTAAAATCTTACCAATAAGTCTCTGATCTGCAAATATGGATATCTTTTCATTTATTTGGGTTTTTAAAAATTTCTTTCAGCAATGTTTTGTGGTTTGAAGAGAATGTATGAGGTTTGGAGAGTTTTGAACTTCTTTTCTTAAATTTATTCCTAAGTATTTTATTCTTTTGGATATTATTGTAAATGGAACTGTTTTCTCTATTTCATTGAAATTGATTTTTGTTACTTGATGTACTTTTTCTCTAAGGTAACACTTAAGCTAATAACAGAAAACAGCTAGCTACAAGAAATATTATTTGTTTTAAATAAATTGTACTAATGGAATAACACATATTGCCGAAACAGTGGCTTTATTTTGTTCTGAGGGCTGAAATATCTCATTTAAAAATAGTTGCATTATGCAAAGGCATTTAACATATCATATCCATCCCAGAGATGACCTCTGATGCTCAAGAACTCTCAGAATATTTGAATACCATTATCTTTTTCTATGTACTTAATTTTCTCCAGCAATAGCAAATAACTACTGGCATTCTAATTCTGTTCTTTCAGGTCTTAATTCAGAATTTAATTCCTCAGAAAGTCTTTTTGACTCATCTGTGTATGGTATGGTTGTCTTCCTGAATTTAATTAGTAATTGTTTATTTATTGTTCTCTCCCTCATAATATAAGTTTATAAGAAGAGAGACTTTCCCTTATCAGTATTTATTCACTACAGAATTCCCAGCAACTGACACAGCACGGTTACTTTTAAAAAAATTTTGGTGCATAAGTGAATATATAGATATTCCAACCACAAAAAAATGAATAATATAAAACTACTAAACATGGCAAAGCAATAAAAGATAACATAGATGTCACATTTCTGCTTTTGATGTAGAGACTTACTTCAAGATTTATGGAAGAAGATGTTTGCAATTGTGTCTGGCGAGCCAACTGTGTTGAAACAAAAGAGACTATCTGGTTCTCACAGCCTAAATCTACATGTTACTTGACTCATTCATTTTTATATAAAGCAGTCTATCAACATTTGGGTTACAGCTAGAGGCCTCTAAAAGAAACTCCAAGTTTCTGTAATACAGGGGTAGAGAGATCTTTGACATGCTTAGATTTAAATTGTAGAATAGTGACTATGGCCATGGATTTGTTTACATCAGGTATCTGAGTCAATGTTGAATTTAACATCTATATCTACATTGATTGATTGATTGATTATGGTACTGGGGATTGAACCTAGGGGAGCTCTACCTCTGAGCTGTACCCCTAGCCCTTTGTATTTTTTATTTTGAAACATGGTCTTGCTAAGTCAGCACACACTGGACTCGAACCTGTGATCCTTCTGTTTTAGCCTCCCAAGTACTGGGATTACAGGCATGCACCACTGTGCCAGGCTATATCTACATATATAATTTTGGCTAAGAAGCACTACTAAGTCCTCCTCTACTCTCCCCTCCCCCATAGCCAGCACTAGTATTTGGTATTCTTTAGGTGGCCATTTTCATTAAAGACAACATTTTTTTTAAAAAATCACTTCAGGAGGAGTGATATACACCTGAAAAAAATTGTAGGAATATTAATATGATGGGTCAGAAAGACTCACTTGTTTGCTTAAAGCTTGAACCCTCAGAGCCTGGACTCAAACTTGGTTTCCAATAAAACATGATCAGTTAATCCTTAACATGAACCTAAAAGTTGCTAAGAGCTGAAACTTTGGATATTAGACCTGTAAATGTTCATATTATACTTGTGTATTTTAGTCAACATTCTCACTGCTGTGACACAAAATATCTGACAACCACATTAGAGGAAGGAAGATTTATTTACTTATAGTTCTAGAGGTCTCAGAGGTTTCAGTCATGTTAGGCCAGGTTATGTCTGCAGAGCTCAAGGCATGGTGGTGGAAAGAAGAGAGGGAGACAGAGAGAGAGAGAGAGAGAGAGAGAGAGAGATGGGGACCCATGGACATATATAATCCCCAAGACCACACCCCCAGCGACCTCCCTCTCCAGCCACACCCTACGTTACTACCTAAATAATCCATCAGTCCATCAATGGATCAATCCACTGATGATATTAGAACCCTCATCATCCAGTGATTCAATCATATCACCTCTGAACATCAATACATGAGCTCTTCCTGGGGATATTCTATACACAAATCATAACATTATGTCAGTCTCAGGAGGCTTAAGGATTTTTAATTTACATAATTTAGATTCTAGTTGTCAAAATAATACCAACCATTTGATTGCTTAGTCCAATTAGTTAGCCGTTCTGAACTCTTTCATTCTACTCAGTAATTTCTATATCCAGATTTATCTAGCTTCAAAATATCCTCAAGTCAATTGACATACTTGGTAAAGACAAACTATTTCAAGGAATCAGAATATGCCCTACTTATTTGGCTAAGATAAATATAAGATTTTCAGAGCATTCTGGAAATGTTGAGAAAATGAATGCACGGCCTTTCGTTATGAACCAATACATATTCTATGTGTGATTTACAGAAACAGGATTGAATTTAGAGGACATGGCCACTAACAAAATAATAAGCCTTTATTGAAATTTGCAGGAGGGCTGCTAGCAGTCCTTGCTCATGCTAATCCTGTTAATTTGGATTGCTGGCTCCATTTTAGTGCTAAGAAAAGCAAAGGCCTGGAAGGATAAGAATCACTCACTGGTAATAAACATTTAAGGAACTTGAGATTTGGTGTCTAAAAATTTAGCAAAAATTGATTTGAGAAAGTTTTTCCTAAATAATATTTTGTATAGAAGAATTGAGAATGTGATTAAGCTTTCCCTAAAAGTGAGCCAGGAAGAGATACAGGCAGGGGACCTAAAATTCTCCTGTGTCTGAAGGGATTGTATGTTATTAATTCTCAGTTCCAGAGATTTTATGTAGTTCTTGGCACCTGAATGTTTGATAATCATATTGAAGGAGAAGGGATGAAAGAGAAGGGATGTCATTGTGACAGTATTGGGCACTTTCAGCCACAGCTCCGTGGAATCCTAAGCACTGAGGATGGTTTTGAGTGGAATGAGGATGTTGTCTTGAAGGCCTTGGTTAATCAGGCAGTCTGGAGTATGCATTGCTGGGGCTAATACTTCTTCCCTTACCTATCCAAGACTTGTCTATGCTATAGCTTCACTGCTTGCTCTGATTTATTAAGTAGTGTCATGCAATCTTTCCCATATCTTAGAATGACACCCCATTTTCTCACATTATTTGCCTGATTTTCATCTGCTCTGTTAATGCTGGATGTGGGGAAAGACTTTGATCCCAAGACATACAGATTCTGCCTTAAAATGCCAGAGTTTTCAAACTCTGAAATAAAATGGATCTCCCCAAATAAGGATCCATAAATTAGGGACATCAGAGGCAGGTTCATTTCTTCCTACTAAAAAATTCAGGTTGTTATGGAGATGGGAGGGGAATGAAATGGGAAGAGAATTGTGACGTGTTGTAGTGAAAGAAGGGGTTACTTGTTGCTATAGTCTGAATGTTTATGTTCTAAAATTCATATGTTGAAACCTTAACCCCCAATGTGATGGTATTTGGAGGTGAGGCCTTGGGTGGTGATTAGGTCACGAGGGTGGAGCCCTCATGAATAGGATTAATGTCCTCATAAAAGAGGCCCCAAAGAGGCCCTTCATCTCTTCTGCCATTTGAGGACACAGTGAGAAGGCACCATCTGTGAACTGGGGAATGGCCTGCACCAGATACTGAATCTATTGTTGTCCTGATCTGGGACTTCCCAGCCTCCAGAACAACCAGCAATACATTTCTGTTGCTTATAAACTACCTTGTCTATGGTATTTTATTATAGCAGCCAGAATGAACTGAGACCCTTACATAAACCTGGTGGTTCATAATACATCCCTCTAAAGCTGGGTAAGAATGATTCTTGGCACTTTGGAAACTGAAGAATCAATAATTGCATAAATTCTGCAAATCCCATAGCTGTCTTCCTTCTGTCCTTTCTGTTCCTCCTTCTCTCTTCTATTGTTAATCTTACTGAAGACCTTTGTAAGATCATAGCTATTGAAAAGGGTCCTGGAACTAATACTTAAATGCATGGCCCCTTTCCAGGCCATTTTTTTTCTAACCTGTGATGCAATCTGAACATGACTGCATTGAGAATTCAGATTCAAATAATTTATAATAATCAGGGAGCTGGTGCCCCTTGTTCCCTGGGGAATCCCCATCATTCATTCTGATACACACAATAGGACTTCCTGTATTTCTCTTTGATATGCCAGAACTTGCAAATGCTTCAAAAGATGCCAAAAGGAACCTGAGCACATTTTTCTTATCAAACAAGCTGGTGAAGGGAGACTTGATATTTAAAAACCTTAAGCAAAATAAGCCCAACCTCTGCTTCTCCAGCAATAGTCAAGGAGTCATGGCCTCGACCCTTTAATGAACGGCCTGGGGCAGGGAAGAATCCCCTGCCTGCTGCGCCTGCTTCCTCAGATGATGCGCATGCAAGCACTTCAGAAAAGGTTTCCAGGGAAACCATATAACTTCTATCCTTTTTTCTGAAATTTATTAAGCACTGAATGTGCTTTCTAGTGCCTGAGGTTCTCATTTGGAATCAGGAGCTGCTGAAGGAAAGTGTTTGCCTGAAACACACCCACATATCCAGAGCCCATTTTTATGCTTCCCTCATGAAGTGTCAGCTGCATACTTAGCTGGGGAGAACTAAATGACCGCAGTTCATTTGTGGGGTGAAAGACAGGGAGGACTAACTCCTGCTGGGTGACTTGCTTTTCTTCCTGGTTATCATCATGGCTACTGATGAATGATAGTCATGATCAGATTGAGTGGGTGGGTTTCCCCAGTTAGACTCTGTGTACATGAAGTTAAATGTGAATATCAGAGAATATCTTTATATATTTTAATATGCAAAGAAATAGCCAGGCGTAGTAGCACATGCTTGTAATCCCAATAATTGGGAGGCTGAGACAGGAGGACTGTAGGTTGGAGACTGGCTTCAGCAACTTAGTGAGACCCTGTTTCAAAACAAAAAATAAAATGAGCTGGGGATGTAGCTCAGAGTTAGAATGCCCTGGGTTCAATCCCCAGTACCATTAAAAAAAAAAAAAACTTGAGCAAGAACAGAAAACTAGACTCAAATACTTCTATGATGGTGAAAGGTGTTACATGGCCCATGTTTTCACTGTGGTTGGGGAAGATTCTGGCATCTGTGTTTCCACCAGGTGATCCCACATCCCTGATCATAAACAATTAGCTCCGGGGTGGACTCCTGACCAAACTGAGCCAATGCCATTTGAGTTGGGTTGCCAAGGTATCTCTGTCAACATTCTTACTGCTATAATCCAAAACAACTGACCACACAACATAGAGGAAGGAAGATTTATTTGCTCAGTTTTCTGGATATTCCAGAGTTCAGTCTATGTAAGGGTGGGTCTGCAGAGCTCAGGGCATGGCGGTGGGAAGTAGAGAGAGGGAGAGAACAAGGTTTTTGCTTTCACATCATGGAGGCCAGAAGCAAGAGAGAGAAAACAAGCACAAGCAAGGGCATTCAAAGACAAAAGCACAGTCCCTAAGGCCACACCCTCAGGGACCCACTTTATCCATCCATACCCCACCTGCCTAGGTTACCACCCAGCACACACTGATGAGAGTACAACCCTCATGACTTAATCATATCAACTCTCAACATTAATACATGTGCTCTTCGGGGACATTCTATATCTGACCATAGCAAAAGGTGATGGAGGTTTAAATAGATAATCAAATCAGAGGAGAACTGAGAGGCAGCCATGTTTAACTGTTGTTCAACCCAAAGGAGGAAAACTGGTCTGTAGGGAGGGAGAGGCTGAAGAACACATTGAGAAAGATAAGGCTGAGAGAAGGGAGAGGGTGTGGAGAGAAGACAGAGATTAGAAAGACTCTGATGGCTTTCTAGTTACTGTTTCTCCACCTGGAAAGCCTGGGTATAGTTTCTGATCCAAGGTTTTGTGAGACAGATTCATGTCCTCAAAATAAATACCACTTTGTTCTTCAGTTAGAGTAGTTTTCTGTCACTTCCAACCAAAGGCCCTTCATAAAACACCCAGCTTTTACACCATTTCTTTCCAAATGACTAAGCCTTTTGGGTTGTTGGTCTTGCTGCTTGTGGTTTAAGCCATTGCTGTGGTAGATGGAACCTCTTATGTCATTACAAAGATGTTGTCTTCTGGTACTGGTCATTTGATCATGCTCTTCATGCTGGGTGTGGCTAGGTGATCTGCAGAGGAATGCTGCTACCTAATCATGTAGTGGTTTCTTTTTTTTGTGGTACTGGGGATTAAACTCAGGGGCATTCTACCTCTGAGCTACATCCCCAGCTCTGTTTTTTATTCTTTATTTTTGAAACAGGGTCTCTAGAATTATTTTTCTATATTGTAATGGGCAGGTTCATCATTATTATTATTTTGGCCTGTTTCGTACCTGTTTCTCCTTTTGAAAACACCACTTGGGTTTTCCTTTGAGAACCCCATCCCTCCAGGGAATGGGGTTTGGGTGGTGCTGACTGCATCCTCTGTCTTCTAGAATGGACATAATATTCCCCTGGTCATAAAGTTAATTTTTCTAGTGGGCGATCCAAGATATCCAGTGATATTTAGCCCCAGGCTCTTGATGGAACTACTGGGGAGGGAGGAGTCTCTTCTCACAGTGGAGCCTGTTTCTAGGATATAAGCCCTGAGCTCTTCCCATGCTACCCTGTTGGTGTTTCTTGACTCCTCTTGCATTTTTACCCTTTGCCCTTGTCTTGCCCCTTCCACCTTCACTATGAGCCATGTGTTGAGATCCTAGTCACACTTCAAGACCTAACTCAGATGTCACCTTTTCTAGGAGGCCTTTCCTGGTTCCTTAGTCAAGATGAACTCTTGCTACCTTTGTATTTTCTTCTCTCTGTCTCTTAGACTGGGGATTGAACCCAGGAGCATTCTACCTCTGAGCTGCACCCCAGCCCTTTTTATTTATTTTGAAACAGGGTCTTGCTAAGTTTCCCAGGTTGGCCTCACTTGGCTCTTTATTTAAACCTCTACTATAGTATATCACAACCTGTCTTTTTTTCCTAGGCAAGAGATCCTATTCCTCACCCCACTCCTGAGTTAGAATAGGGCAGGCATCAGTAGCTGATGATCTATCACAGGTTTTCCTTCATTATAGTCAGGTGAATGTACCTGGGCACCTCCACCAAATGGGGCCTGACTCATGTTAGTTTTCCCAGGATCACCCAGGAGAGCTGAGTGTCAGACACATAATAGACACTGAATAAAGTTCTGCTGAGTAGAGTGAGTTTGGTCTTGAGGGCTTCCATAGTGTGTGTGTGTGTGTGTGTGTGTGTGTGTGCGCTACTAAGGATTGGACCCAGGGGCATTCTACCTCTGAGCTACACCCCCAGTCCTTTTTATTTTTTATTTTGAAACAGGGTCTCCTTAAGTTGCTGAGTCTGGCCTTGAACCTGTGAGCCTCCTTTCTCTGCCTCCCAAATGCTGGGATTACAGGTGTGCACTACCGTGCCCGGCTCCACAATCATTTTCATGTAGGTTTTGGTGGTACTGAGCCAGTTTCAACTACCAGTTTCAATGCTCACACCTGTGACTCTTCACCTCATCAGTTCCCAGCCAGTTCCAGCTGCCTTTGAGCATCTGTGGTGGAGTGTCTAAAATCTATAGGAAGGTGAAAGCAAACGCATGGCCAACAATTCCATAGGCATGGGAGGCATCTGAATGCTGACCACAGTCCTCCTCTTTCTAATTGAGGATGAAGGGCTGTAATAGCCATGAAGAGAGTGGCAGCTCTGAGCCTGGCACTCATTTCCCTTAAGTGTTACTTGTTTGTTTCCATTTGGTGTGGCACTTGCCTTTGAGTTTGTATCTTTGAAAAAGCTAGACAGTAAAAAGAGAGAATGAAAAGAAAAAGTGGGATCACCAGCTTGGTGGGAGCTGCCTTCTCTTGTCATCACCATCACCTGAGTGCCTGCTGGGGTACATGGTCCCGCTCTAAGATTAGGGAAAAACAATCTTAAAAAATTGGGATTGCACTATGTCAAGTGAGACCAGCCAGTCTCAGAAAGTTAGGGGTTGTATGTTTTCTCTCATATGTGGAAGATAGAAAATAGGAAACAAAAGGGACTTTAGCTAATGAGGAGAGAGAGAGTAGAAGAGTGGAAGGGGGTTGGGGGAACGAAGTGGGGGGGGAAGGAGAGCTGATAAAGAAAACAGTTCAAATAATGCTCTGTCCATATATGAAGGTATTACTACAAGATATCACTTCATAGACAGCGAGGTGGGATCTGGAGGGAAACACACCAAGTGCTATGTACATGAATGTCTTTATCACTTTGAACCTCACTACGATGTATAATTACAATGCAACAATAAAAGTATTAAAAAAGTGGGATTGCGTGGGATATATAGAGATGAAAGTAGCATTGTCTACATGTCTATATAAAACACACCTGGGCATTTAGCTGTGTCTTTGCATTTATTTGTACAAGTCAGGCTTTTCCGTCTGAAGGTTTCCTGACAAGGTGAAACTAGCAGACTTTATACACATGGATTATTCTTAGGTTAGTGGCTACAGCTGCTGTTTACAAATTCTGGTGATGTTTGTGATTCTGCCTGTTTTAGATTTGACTGAAATTACCAAGCAACTACTACTCTGTTCCAGGCACTGTTATTTCACATATATTTGTTATATTTGTTCCTCTTTCTCCTCCTCCTCCTCCTCCTCCTCCTC
>PVJS01056157.1:0-12437 GCA_004027185.1 Glis glis | reverse complement strand
ACCACTACCACCACCACCACCACCACTACCACCATCACTGTCGCCATTATCACCACCACCACCATGACCATGGCTACCACCACCATCACTACTACCACCACTACCACCATCACTACTACCACCACTACCACCATCACTACTACCACCACTATCATTACCACTACCACCACCACCACTGTCACCACCACCACTACCACCACCACCACTGTCACCATCACCACCACCACCACCACCATCACTACCACCATCACCACCACCACCATCACTACCACCACCACCACCACTACCACCACTGTCGCCATTACCACCACCACCACCATCACCCCCACATCAGCAGTAACAAATGGCTATCTTTATCTTGCAGAGTGCTCTCAGTAACTGAGTAGAAATCCTGCTGTCGATTACAGTAGCTGCTCTTTGACCTTATAGGTGAAGTCATACTGGTAGATGATTCAGGTAATGATTTATCTGGCCATTTTTAAGTTTGGCAGGTACTTTTGGAGGGAAATGTGTCTCATAGAAAGGGTGAGGTTATTCTTTTTCAGGTCACCTGATTTTTTTTATATGGTACAAAAGCAAGGAGAATACTGTCCCTGTACTTAACCCTGACCTTTAAGGAACTCTTTTTCCTCTGAGAGTTCCCTGAAATGACAGCTAGGTGAATACAAAGCTTCAGTGAAAGAGAAGCTGTGATGTCTCGGTTCTGTTTGATTTCCATCCACACCTCCATGCTTGTGGCATTTCTTATTTATCAGGCAGGAGAGAAGCAGTAAAATTTGGCCTGGGGTTTTCTCATCGCTAGGTGTGAAATTATTTCAGAACTATAATAATAATACTTTGCATTTCTATAGTGATTTTATTTGAAGATCGGCAAAGTGTTCCTTGGTGTTAATAGAGCTTTGCAGCACCCTCTGAAGTAGGTAAGTATTATTAGAGAATATTTCCTCCAAGAACATTTTCACTTCACATCCCATGTGTGACTTGAGAATGCTTTTGTATTATTTGGGGATCTCAGCTACTTAAAGTGCCATGCATACGGGCACTTCGTCTCTTTATATGCAGTGTCCATCAAGTCCCAGTATAGGGAAGGACATAAAGTAGTTTCTCTTAAGTGGGTGTGACATTATTTAGAGGGAATTAAAATAAAAGCAATCTGTTATTGCCTTTTATTTGAATGTTTTAAAAATATTTAATAAGGTTCATCAGCCATGGAATTTTCTTTTTTACAGTTAGTTTTTCTTTATTAAGGTAGCAAAATGTACAGAAATGCAATACTGAATAACTAAAGGGAACTTGGCCTGCCAGTGTGGTGCCCTTTGGGAGCTCAGGACATGTCAAGCCAACCAAATACAAATTGAGTTTGTATTCTGATTTAAAGATTTCATTTGGAAAACAGTGTTTTGAATGTTGCATGCATGAATTTTAATCATTCACGTGTGCATACTTGGCTCCATTTCTTTTTCACTAAATTTTGGAAGGTTCTATCTCAGTGGTGTTTGGGATTTCTACTCACTTAGGGTCACTGATGCCAAAGTACTGCAGGTCTGCCGCAGCACAGAACACTGAGGAAAAGGCCCTCTGATCTATAGTCTACACTAGTTACCCAGCGCGGGCCCTCGTCCATGCTGGGCTGCATAGCTTTGTTGTTTCTGTACAGAGGAGGCTGGCATCTTGACTGAGGCTTCAAGGCCCAGCATTCATAGTCCCAGCATCCTGTCACCATCACAATCAAAAGTCCTGTCATCCCCCTAGAGTTCTACCAGGAAGCAGGCTCAGCCTCCGCTGAACAGGAAAACCTCCATCTTTTCCCCAATTTCAGGAAAGCCCATTTCCCACTCTACTGTATCTGTCTACCTAAACAAGATCAGAGAAACCAAAGCAGTTTTAAACAAAGCAAAACAACCTAAACTTATCTTTATTCCTGTCCTATCTTCTGGTATCTAGCACATTCCTTTCAATTTTTTTCCAAGGGGAAAAATCCTTAATGGAGACAGCCTTTGGTGGTTGGGTGGGTGGGGGTATTGGAGATTGCCTTCTAGTTCCTTCTGCTTTTGGACATTTCCCTAAGACAAAGACAAGGCAAAGTATGTTGAAGTTCTTGAAATGAGAAAGGGAGACGTGTACACAGAAGTAACATAAGGTACAGATTGGTATTTTGAAACGAGGCTGCCCCTAATTCAACACCGAGACAAGGCGATGCTTCACCACTTGTGGGGTGCTTTACGACTCTCGTGATGAGTGTCAGAAGGTCACATGATTAATCCTTTTTCTGGCATCTCAGCTGTCTTTTCTTTTTGGGAGCTGTCTTTTTTTTTTTGGAAAAAGTCACTAAAGATCCATCATCTAAAGATTTGGGGGGATGTTGGCAGAATTATGAATCTCTGTGCCATTTTCTCCTGAGTCTTTGCTCAAAGGAAGCCACATAAATTCGATGCTAATTATGTGAAGATAGATTTATTACCAAAGATGGTTTTGGCTGCAAATAATCAAAAAGTCAACTCAAAGCAGTTTAAAAAACAAGGGAATTGAAAGGAAGGAGCCTCCCCCCTCTCCATATCTACCTGCTGAGCCCCTTGGATGCTGTGATTGATGGGAAGGCACCACAGAATCCTGGCTCGGAAGGTCTGGAATCCAACTGAAATCCACTTTTCCCTGGTGTCAAGCAACTGGGGACCCACTAGGGTGCCTTTGATGGTTGTCAGTGTGCAGCAGGAAGAGGATTTTGAGCACTAAGCTGGTGACAGATTGCTAAGCACTATCAATTATTTTGTGAGTTGCTCTACCAACTTGTATTTGAAAACCCTCAAAATAGAACTCATCAGAATAAGAGAAATGGATTATCCCGAGGAAGAAGAAGACCTTCTTGGGGGAGGGGGTTGCAGCTATAGGTTTCGTTAGTTCAGTGGCTCAACAATGTCACCAGAGTCCCTATGCCTTGCTCCTTTCCTCTACCATCTTCATTGTGTTGTCTGGCTGCCTTCATAGTTCCAAGATGTCTGCCATGTGCAGACCCCGCAGCATCCATAGGCAAGAGAGACTGTTCTTAAATAGTTCCTGTTTAAACGCAAGGAATCCTTCCTGTAACCCCCAGACGACATCCCCCAGGTCCAATTTGTCCGATTGCCACCATAAATTTCTTTCTAAATTACACACCA
The DNA here is from genome assembly GCA_004027185.1 of Glis glis. Lineage (NCBI taxonomy): Eukaryota > Metazoa > Chordata > Mammalia > Rodentia > Gliridae > Glis > Glis glis. Next base: position 9,282 of record PVJS01056157.1, on the reverse strand, counting down.
GCATACAGGACAGGACAGGACTACCTCAAATGACTTAGATTGGTGCTTCCCAACTTTATTTTTATCATGGCACATGTAGTAAGTAAAATTTGGTTAGCTCATTAAGTAAAGAGAAGAGCTGCCCACACCTGAAGGTGGCTGGTGTGTGTGTGTGTGTGTGTGTGTGTGTGTGTGTGTGTGTATGTATGACTGTGTGTTTGTTTGTATCCGTGCATGGGGATGGGTCTCTGGCTGGCCCTGCAAAGCTGTTCCAGGAACTAACGGGTGGATGTGTGAGCAGCTGTAGTCTCTTCTCCATTTTAGAGTAAAAAGGACTTATTCCTAACCTGGGATAATTTCACTTTCCTTGGGCACATGGCTTTGTGGAGGGAGGGCATACCAATATAATTGGGGTTTCTGTTAGTCAGGATTCTCCAGAGAAACAGAACCAATAGGCTATTTATTTATTTATTCTATGAGGAATCTGCTCACGTAATTATGGAGGCCAAGAAGTCCCATGATCTGCCACCTGCAAGCTCTAGACCCAGGCAAGCTGGTGGTATGATTCAGTCCAGTTCTGAAGGCCCGGGAACCAGGGAGACCAGAAGTGCAAATCCCAGTGTGAGGGCAGGTGAGGATGAGATGTTGTGCCCCAGCTCAAGCAGTGAGGCAGAAAAAGGAGGAAATTCCTCCTTCTTCCTGGTTTGTTCTGTTCAAGCCCTTTACGGATTGGATGATGCCCAACCTGCATTGGGGAGGTCAGCCTACTTTGCAGTCTACAGATTTAAACACCAATCTCATCCAGATACACTCACAGACACATGCAGGAATAGTGTTTAATCTGGATGCTCATATTCCTATCAAGCTGACACCTAAAATTAACCATCCCAGGGCTTTCCTATGAGGCAGAAGAGGTGTGTAACTCAAAGGTAGAATGCCCCATCTCTTAGTGTCTTTGTCCCAAAGAGTAGTCAGCTGTCTTGTCCCTTCAATTTCAGACTGGCTTTTCTGCTTCTCTTTGCATATCTGATCCAACATGGCTACCCCTGCCTATGCCTTTGTCCCATCCAAGGGACTGGTAGAACCAGCTGGAATTCCTGCCTCTCCAATTCCTCCTTCCTGAGGGAATAATCTGAATGGTTTGATGTAGGTCAGGTGCCACCTTTGCTGGAGTCAGTTGGGGCCCAGGGCACAGGGTCTACCTGGCTGGTTGCCTATTTAATTCTATTTAATCCTACTTGGCAGGCTCTGGAGAGATTTTCCAGAAAGGTGGAATATGGGGCAGTCAGATGGATTAACACTCCTGTTAAATACTGCTATTCAGGTTCTCCATCTTTAATAAAACTGGCAGAATCCCAGTGATGCAGATAACTTAGTTACCACCTGGGTTATTTAGTTGAGTACTGGTAACGACTACAGGGTAGTACTGTATCCAGCAGGTACTTAAGAAGTAGTGATGGTGATAATAACAAACTTGAATGTGAGAGATGATGTAGTTCTTTCTCAGTGGTGCAGGTCAATTGTTTTGTTTCAGTCGAAATGCTTCTTTGTTTTGCAGATGAAAAACCTTTCTGTAAATGCCATTCTGTATCTTTAAATCTCTGTGTAATTACTTTATTCCTATTACATAAGTAATGTGTTTGCATTTTAGAATATTTGGAAACCAGATCAGCAAAAGAGGAGAAAATATGAATTGCTTCTAATCTCATTTCCCAGAGATGATCAACTATGGTATTTTGGGGTCTTTTTTCCACTTAGTTCATTATGTAGATGTTTTTAAGGGAATGGCACATACTGCTTATTCTACTTAACATTATATTGTGAAAATTAAGAATTCCACCAGGTCATCAATGAGGGCTGTGGAGGGCTGTGGTCATCAAGGAAGCCTATGGAAGAAGATACAGGTTGGAAAAGTACATCTGCTGCACAAAGTAGTCCTTAGGTCGGGGTGGGTGGGAATGCTGACCCAGGCTGGGATGTGTGTAGCAGTCTAGATTTTGCCCAGTTGACTTTCAGAAGAGCAGGGTGATTCTAGAAGGTGGCCAGAAATTAAGCTGGTATGGTAATGATCACTCTTGTCTGCTTGGCTACCACTTCCCTGAGGATAATTTGCATGAAGCTCATTCAGTGTTTTTCAAGAAGATGGCTCAGCTGGAGCCTCCCTGTAACGAAAACAATCAGCAGCCCCCTTGGGGTTCCAGAAACTTCTTTGTGGGCTCAGGTCAGGGTGGCCCCTGCAGTTTGTGCTTGCTTCTCCTGATAAAGCAAACTGCAAGCATGCCAAATTGCTTTGCTCTGGCTTACTCCCACTCCAGAATGAATCCACACATGCTACAAAAGGAAAGCTTATGAACATATGCTACACAGAACTCAGAAAACGTCCTGCCTCCTTAATCCCTTTTCTACTCTGGGGGAAAAAGTCTCTTTATGTTTGAACTGAGAATTGAGGGATCACAGAAATGAAGATTGGATGCCATGGTAGAAATCACCAGTTGTGTTTCCTCCTTTCCCTTGGAGCCACGGCTTGATCTTTCCATACGAAAGTATTGGTGGGGAAGTGTGCCCATCTTTCCAGGGTTCCTAGATTCACTTCCAATTATGTGACTATGGCTCACTGCCTTTTGAGGAATTGCCAGTCCTTTTGTTTAAACACAGGGTGTTCATTATAGGAGATACTGAGGCCTAGAGGCCACCTCTTGAGGCCATTATCTCTGCCTTCCCCCCGTGATTCTGCACTGGGACTCTGTGTTTTCTCCATTTGTGTATTTTTGGACAGTATCTTCCACTGAGAGGTGCGTGGAATCACAATAGATGTGCAGTAGCCCAAAGGGTCAGGACCTTGCCCAGGCATTTAGAATGCAGGCTGGTCCTTCTGGTTCAACATGATTCCCCTGCAAAATAGTTGATTCTTTGCCTTGCTGACATATTGGCTCACAGGCACATACGGAAGCTATGTTAGGAAACTTTTTGACCCTGAAGCATCTCAGATTTTAGATGTTGCTCCTCTTGCTGTGAGCCATCCCACGCCAAAACTCTGGAGAACTCTCTAGCAAGTCCCTTCAGCCTCTCATTCTCAAGGAAGGCACTGCAGTTTTCCTGCCCATGTCTTATTTAATATGTGTCTGTATCTTCCAGCTGTCTTGGACTAGGAGTCTACAGGGCCATTGGGTTTAACACCAGAGGCGCTGTCTGTGTATAGCCAGTCACGATGAATAACTGTAAATACGGGCAGATGCCTGCCCAGAGGGGGTGTTAGCCGAGTGCCGTGTGAATCTGCTTGGAGGGCCAACAGCTGAGATGTCAGATTAGTTTACCATCTCCTGGGTAGAGGCATTGGGAGAGTATTTGCTGTCTGAAAAAATATTACAGGCACCAGGTCCCAAATTTCCCCTCCCTCGGCTACAGGTGCTCATCCTTCTGATTTATCAATGAGGGGAACTATGGGTACTAGAAATACAGGAGGTTCAGAGCAAGAAAGAAGTGAAAGACGCAGGGGCCTTCCAAATGGGAATGAATTGTGGTCATCATCAGCTGGGATACGTCAAGGCGCACTGAGGAACAGACTCGCACGTGAGGCTCTGCTGGTTCATGCCACTGGCACCTGCAGACTGCTCGGTTCTCTCTGTAAACATGGAAAACCCTGAAACTGGCAAATGAAGAAAATATGAGGACAGCGGGATGACACATGTGGTGTTACATTACAATCGGGGCCATTGTTCCATTGATAATTATCTTGGTATTATAATCTGCTCCAAAAATGTAGCCAGGGTCTTTGTCTTTTGATAGACTCTAGCCAACGAGGTAATTAATCACTTTTCTTGAGCTCTTCTCCTTTAATCTTTATCACAACTCCTGGGCAAATACTATTCTTCAGTATCTAGCAGATAAAGGAATGGAAATTCAGAGAGCTTAAGTAAGTTGACCAAGATGCACAGCGTGTAAGGAGGAGGTACTGTGAGAGAGGGGTTGCAGCAAAGCTTTGTTCAGACAGGACAGGGAGAGAAGAACATATCATTTCTTTGCAGAAGGACAAGGATACCAGTGGAATCAGATGGTGTTCCTTGATGACTTTGGATGTGGTTGTGATAGTTTGGGGTACACCTTGGCATGCAGGTGCTCCTTTCTGCAAAGCTGACCTCTTTTATACATTTGTTCATTCATTTGCCTATGGTGGATTCCTTCAGATTCATTCTTTTATAAATTAGGCGCCTGTTTTGTTGAGAGGTAGGTGTTAAGATCAATCAAAAGTTGGAGAATTGAAAATCTGACTGGAGAAGTATGCCCCGAGAGAGCTAGAACATATGGTACTTTGTGTTGAGTATGGCAAGCAGCAGCGAAATTCAGGAGCTTGTTCCAAGAGTTATTGGGGTGACCTCTAAGTAATGTGTCCTCTCCTGTTGGGGACCCCAGTTGGTGTTCCGGAAATGTGATCTGAGCACAAGGGGCTGGCATTTGTTCTGCGCTGTCGGCCACAGTGAAGACCTGTTAACGGCAAGCCATTTCTTTGTGATGGGTAATTTGTGAGCTCAGACATGTATGTCTAAGAGATGGTGCAGGGAAGTAGATAAAGGACCTTCAAACAAACAGCACAGAGGACTTCCTCTAAGGCACATATTTAGGACAGTCCCAGATACAAATAATTAAGAAGTGGGCCCTAGCCCACTCTTTTGTACCCTTACTTCTTGTTTGTGGCCCCCCCACCCTACTTTTGTCCCCAGCACTCAGCCTTAACGCATGTTCCTTTAGGTTCTTGGTGTCCTGCCCACCTCTTTGGGTGGTCCCTTACCCTTTAACCTTGTTAAGGGGACAGGATGGAGGGAGGGGTGTTGAGGATTCATATATACATATAAAATTAATTGACACATAATAATTGTACATTATACATGTTTATGGGGTAACATGGTATATATGTATACATATATATCTCTCTATATGTATAGTCTCACTTATTTACTTTTTTTTTTTGCTGGTACTGGGGATTGAACTCAGAGCCTCATATGTGGCAGGCAAACGCTCTACCACTGAGCTACACCCTCAGCCCTTTTTAAATTTTATTTTGAGACAGGGTCTCACTAAGTTGCTCAGGCTGGCCTCAAATTTGCCTCAGCCTCTTGAGTAGCTGGGATTATAGGCATGTGCCACCATACCTGGCTCATGTATTCTTTAGTATGAATTTAAACCAACAATTTATTATAGTATTCCATGTGGTGCACGAGATGTGATGAACGGACAGGTCTTTGGTTGGTCATAATAAGGTTTTTGTTCCTTCTCTTTATGCAAGTGATGTAGGCTACATATAATCTATGTACAAGTGACAGTGGATATTTACAGTGGTAATAGAAAATTGTTTTCTTCAAAGAACTAATTTAGATTGGCAAAATTGAGTTGATTTAAAGAAAAATACTCTATTAGTGATAGGATATGGGTTCACAGATATTAAGAAATCTTGAAAGGGTCATGTGAATGACTGAAGTTTTGGAACAATTGCATTATTTCTTCTGGGCATATGTGCATTTCAAGCTTTGTCCTTCACTGTGGAATACTGTACTTTGTCTTAGAAGCAGAGAATTCGATTGACCAGGGTGGGAGAGCACCCCAGAAACCTTCTTCTCAGCGGCACCTACTTCCCCATCAGGATGGCAATTCCCGTTACAGACCGCTCCTGTCACACCAGGCTTTCCCTTGCCTTAAAGGTTACACTTCAGAGAAAGCGATTCCTCCTTAATATCCAACTTGCTGTAACTACGAGGCAGGTAGCCACGAGGTTCTTCTTCATTAGCTACTCTTGAGAGCATGAACTAATGCTGCTTAGCACATGTAAAGCAGACATGGCATTGATAGCAGCCATGGTGAGCAGTAACAACCATCTCATACACAATTATAGAAGAGAGATGCAATGGCATAAATAGAATATCTCATGAACCAAAATAGCACCTGCATCTAGTCCTGAACCATTTTTCTAAGGGACAAGAAAAATTGCCGAAACAGAGAGAGATTTTTCTCCCAGAACAGTAATTAGTCTAGGAAAGAGAACAAGTAACTGCAGGTGTAGGTGGGCCCTAGATGGCAGGATTCTGGGGCTGGCTAGCATGGACTGCTCGGACGGCTTGGTAGAATGTTTTGGTCGTTGAGTGGGTCTGTCCTCAGGCAGAGCCAGGAGGGAGACCCAGGGAATATAAAAGTAGCCTGAGATGGTAGAATTGAATGAAACCTTTGGTAATCTGCATGTGGCAGACCATGTGATGTCCTGGGCATGCTTCAACCCTGTGAGTCTGCATGATTTTTTTTCTCCAATCCCACAATATATTTGGGTGGGTGCTTCCTGCAGGTACTAGATGGAGCATCTGTCCTCAGGGTCTGTGGTCACATCTTTTCCCAGTAATGTTATTGCTACAAAAGTAATTTTTCATCCTTTTTTATAGAGATAGACATTGCCATTTCTACAGTGTATACATGGTGGAAATACACATACTTGTTTATTTATTTGCTGTAGCCTCTCCATGGTTGAGGAGTAAGAGAGAGAGAAAAAGAAAAAGAAATGATGTTACTATTATAGCAGTTCCTGCTTATCACTTGTTGTCATTTTATCTAACTTGGGGACAAATTCTTTTTGTTACAAAGAACAACTAATTTCTTTCAGATAATTTAGGCTACGGTGTCCCCAGTGGATGATTTTTTAATCAAAAAAATATTTTAACTCAACAATATATACTTTTCTTCTTTTTCATACATGTGAGGGAAACAATTCAAATCTTTGAATTCCTTATTTTTTTCATAGGAAAAATGGTGGAGATAAACTTTCTTGAAATGCATCTATCTTATAAAAATATTAGATTGATAAAAGATCTCCAGCCTAAAATGGTAACTGTCATTAACTGTCCCTCTCTGCACGTCAAGACTGGAAAGTAGAGAATTCAATAGCAATTCCTACTTGGTGCGAAGCCACAGTTTTTAACATCATCGATAAGGCTCTGCCCCAGAGTTCCAATAGATAGAACCAGGGCAGTTAAATCAATTAATACATCGTTTGGTACTTTTTGTGACCGCAGTGTCTTAGTCAGCTTTCCATCGATGTGGCAAAATACCTGACATAACCAATTCAAAAGGAGGAAAGATTAATTTTGTCCAGGGTTTCAGAAGTTGGCCCTGTTGCCTTTGGGCTGGTGACGAAGCAGTGCATCATGGTGGGGAGTGTGGGATGGAAGAGGCTGTTCACCTTATGGTGGTCAAGAAGCAAAGAAAAAGAGAGAGGAAGGGGCTGGGGTCCCAGTATCACTTGAAGGGCATGCCCCCAATGACCTAGCTTCCTTCCATTAGGCCTTGCCTCCTAAAATTCCTACCACCTCCCCAAAATGCCATCATTTGGTAACCAAGCCTTCAACACAGGGCCTTTTGGGATGCTTAAGATCCAAACCATAGCCAGGAATGGTGGCAGATGCCTGTGATCCCAGTACTTAGGAGTCTGAGACAGGAGTATCACAGGTTGAAAGCCGGCCTCAGCAACTTAGTGAGACTCTCAGCAACTTAGTGAGACCCTGTTTCAAAGTAAAAATAAAAAGGGCCAAGGGTGTAGGTCAGAGGTATAATGCCCCTAGAATCAATCCCTAATACACCCTTCACCAAAGATCCAAACCATAACATACGGACAGCTACGATCTCTAGACATGCACAACACAATTCAGGCTGGCGTGCCCCAAACACTGGAAACTGACTGGATATAAGAAAATGAATTAGGACTTCTATTGTCTACATTTTTCATGTATGGAAACCAAAACCCAAACTTGGCTTAATCTCCTACTTAATGTAGGTTGTTGATTGTTGAGAAGGAATCAGTACCAGTGCTTCTTAAAATGAGTGTCGACGTCTTAAGTGGAATTGTTAATGAGCTGCTAGGAAGGTTATCCACATTGCTCTAAATTGCTCACTGAGCCATCGGGGCTACCTCCCAGCAAACACTTTCTGGAGTCTGTAAAGCACAATTATGATTGACTACCAACCTCACACTTTCATTACAGGAATTAATATGGTGAATTGCTATATAAATTGCTTGATGCTGAGAGGAAAAGGAATGCTAAGAGGGTCTAATAAGGTTGCCAGCGGCTCCGTGGTTTGCACAGTAAACCTTCTGAGTTTACAGTAAACCTTCTTAGGCTGCCCCCTCTCCTGCCCAGTTTTGTTCTTGGTCTAGCTAGCAAACTACTGAAGGGAGAGAATGATTGCTTTATGTCAACTTTTTATAGACGTGTAATACACTGACAGGGTTGGTATACTTGCAAATCCCAACTGTACATCTGGATGAATTTTCACAAAGTGATCATGCCCAAGGGACCAGCATGTCGAATAAGATACAGTGGTGACCCTCCCATGCATAATAAGATAAGATACGAATAAGATACAGTGTGTGTCTTCCAGTTACTACCCATCCAGACCCCAAATCGTGGGATTGAATGGGTTTGCCATGGTATTGAATTTTTTGCATACATGAATATCTTTTGCTTTATCCTTTCCCCTGCACTTTTGCAAACATTTAAAAGTACATTAAATGTGATTTAACTACAAATTTTGCACAATTTGTTCTATTGTATCCCCAAATGTTGAACTGCGAAGAACATGCTTATAAAAAGCTAAGATACAAACCTAACATGTAAGGTTTATATTCTTATGCCATATCATGTCATTTGACTAATAAGAAAACTGGATTACAGTAATTGAACTCTCCTTCCTTCCTTCCTTCCTTCTTTCCGTGTGGGAATTGAACTCATGGGCATTCTACATCCATGCTACACCCCAGCCCTATTTTATTTTTTATTTTGAAGCAGATTCTCCTTAAGTTGCTGACAGCCTCACTAAGTTGCTGAGGCTGGCTTTGAACCTGCAATCCTCCTGTCTCAGCTTCCCAAGTACTGGTATTATAGATGTGCACCACTATGCTCTGCTTCCCCATGTTTTTCAATACAAATTAGAAGGACTTCAGTTTCCAAGTCTCTCTTGAAAAAACCTAACGTAATGCAAACCAGAACACCCAGTGAATACAATCAACACCACACCCAGGCGATTGTTATCTAAATTGACTCATGTGTTATACGCTGGTGATGCATCAGTTGGGAGAAGGTCTCCTGGTCCTTCCGTTTCTTCATTGTTCCCCTGACTAATTTGAGCTTGAGGGTGGAGGTGGTGTTGTGGGTCCAGGCACCACCAGCCTCTGTTTTCATGCAGAGACCATGGTGCAGGATCCCTGCAGCCAATCTCTTTTTTTTTTTTTTTTGCGGTACTGGGGATTGAACCCAGGGGCGTTCTACCTCC
>PVJS01056156.1:0-12440 GCA_004027185.1 Glis glis | reverse complement strand
CTCCTTCTTCCTCCTTCCTCTTTCTTCCTTCTCCTCTATCTTCCTCCTCCTTCCTCTTTCTTTCTCCTCCTCCTTCCTCCTCATCTTCCATCCTCTTTCTTCCTCCCTTCTTATCCTCTTCCTCCTCCTTCTTCTTCCTCATTCTCTTTCTCCTCCTCCTTCTTTCTCTTCTTCTTCTTCCTTTTTGCCGCTATGTGGTAGTGGGATAAAGTAGGGCTCCCCTAGGTAATAGGGCAAGGAATAGCTGAGAGAACTATTTTTAAGAATATAAAGAAAATACTGGTTTCAAATATCCAGGTTCTGGAAATCTGGGGTCATGAGAGGACAAAATAATTGACTAAAAATTAATCATTCTCATTATTGTTATTTTAAAAAATAAGCACCTTTTATTTTTCTCACTATAAAAGTCATGATCACTTACAAAAATCTAGAAAAGTTAGAAAAAATAAAAAGCACCCACCATTTATGACCTCAAGATAAACATGGTTACCATTTTTTTGTATTCATTTCAAGTCAAACAAAAATGTTTATTTCAGCATAATGGCTACTATCATGAATGTATAATTATGTATCCTGTTTTGTATTCATAGTGGACATTTTTTTCAATTACACTGAAACCTTGCTGAAGTGCTATTTTCTCTCTCTCTCTCTCTTTTGTTATTTTCATAAAATTTTATTGGTGCATCATAGTCTCACATGAAAGTGCTATTTTTTTTTTTGTTGCAGTACCAGGGATTGAACCCAGGGGCGTTCTACCTCCGCGCTACACCCCCGGCCCAATTTTTCTACTTTATTTTGAAACCGGGTCTCATGAAGTTGAGGAGGGCCTCACTAAGTAGAGAGAGAGAGTGAAAGAGAGAGAGAGTGAGAGAGAGAGAGAGAGAGAGAGAGAGAGAGCTGAGGCTGGCCATGAACCCGGATCCTCCGGTCTCCGCCTCCCAAAGTACTGGGATTACAAGCGTGTGCCACCACGCCTGGCTCGAAAGTGCTATTTTTAAAAACAGTTGGACATCAGTTGGAGAGAGGTTGTCATGGGTTAGAAAGGCAGGATTGCACATGTATGACCCTATCACTCTAAACTTCATTATGATGTGTGATTACAATGTACCAATAAAAGTATATTTTGTTAAAAAAAAAGTCCAATTTCCCTACTCAGACAGGGCTGTATGGAGGTGTGCCCAGAGGAATCAACACTCCCAGGAAGGAAGGAAAAGGAAGGAAGGAAGGAAGGGAGGGAGGGGGATTGAACATGCTTGGCTGGTATCCTAGTGCTGATAAATGGCTGAGTGATTCTGAGGAGCAGGTCTCATGGCTTCTAATCCAGTGCTGGTTTCTAATCTTGCTTCTGTCACACATCCAGTGACATCGCCCTCATCTCTTCTTGCATTTGATGATTATTAAGAAACTTCCAGCTGCACGTGGTGGCACACACCTTAAATACAAATCCCAGTATTTAAGAGGCGGAGACAGGAGGAGTGCAGGTTACAGGCTAGGCTTGGCAACTAAGCAAGATCTTGCTTCAAAGTGAAAAATGAAAAGGGCTGGGGGTGTAGCTCAGAGGTAGAATGCCCCTGGGTTCAATCAATCCCCAATACCAAAAAAAGATACTTTCAGTTCTAGGGTACTATATCTCTAGACCTTAGTACCCTGGAACATAGCTTCACATATAACAATAATAATAATGATTATTATTTTACATTTTCATTCTTTCAGCACATTTTAAGTTGTTGCTATTATTCCAGACACTGACATATTTTCTCATACAATGTTTACAGTTACCCTGTGAAATCAGTGTTAGTATAGTCCTCCTGCTGTAGAGGAGGCAGGTGGGGTGTGTGATGAGCTGAGCTTCAGCTGTGCCCTACCCCGTTGTCCTGGAAACAGGCTGCTTCAGAGGTGCAGGTGGCCCTCACCTGACGCCGGGCGCCCATGGGTGCATTAGTGCTAACTCACTCACTAGCTGATTGGTTATGATAGAAGGTTATTGCTCCCCCACCCTAAGGTGCCTGTATCTTAATCCTCAGTACCCATAAATATGTTATATGGCAAAAGGAAGTGGAGCCAGGCGTGGTGGCGCACGCTTGTCATCCCAGTACTTGGGAGGCTGAGACTGGAGGATCTGGGTTCGCGGCCAGCCTCAGCTACTTCGTGAGGCCCTCTGCAACCTAGTGAGACCCAGTTTCAAAATAAAGAATAAAAAATAGGGCTGGGGGTGTAGCTCAGAGGTAGAACGCCCCTGGGTTCAATCCCCGGTACCTCAAAAAAAAAAAACAAAGGGAAGTGGAGGCTCCAGGTGGAATGAAGGCAGCTGATCTGAGGCCTTGATATATGGACTCTCTAGAACTGTCCACATAGACCCAATAGAATCACAAAGGTCTTGAGAAGTGGAGGCCAGAGGAGAGTCCACGTCAGAGCAAGAAAGATTCCACCGGCCATTACTGGCCTTGTAGATACGGGAAGTCAGGAGCCAGCATACGGGCAGCCACTCGTCTCTAGAAGCTGGAAAAGCTAAGGAGACAGCATCTCCCTTAGGTCCTCTAAGAATATATGCAGCCCAGCAACACCTAGATTTTCACCTGTTGACTCTGTCATCAGACTTAGGAGCTCTAGAAATATAAAGTAATACATTCATGTTGTCTTAAGCTATTGCGTTCATGGTGATTTTGTATGGTAATCTCTTAGGAACTGTGTGCACACCCAGAGAAAGAGCACAGGTCTAGAGTAATCCAGTACTGATGCCCACAGGCTCGGTCTTTTGGGGGTTTGAGCAGCAGGTATTTTAACAGGTGGTGGTGCTTGGAGGCAGGTGCTCAGTTGCTTTGGGGTGCTGTGTAATGACCTAACTTAGAACAGGACTCAGCCTACTGGTAAAGGCCTGATGGGGACCAGCCCTAGAAATGACTGTATAGGGAATCTAAGAACAAATCAGAAAGGTATGAAGGGCAGTGGCCTCTGTTCTCATATGGAGGCCGGAAGCAAGAGGGCAAGCAACAGCATTCAAAGACAAAAGCACAATCCCCAGGCCACATCCCCAGAAATCCACCTTCTCCAGCCACACCCCACCTGCCTAGGTGACCACCCAGTAAATCCATTGCAATAGATTTACACTGATGAGATTGGAACCCTCATGACTTAATTATATATCAACTCTTAATTACATATCAACAGGAGCTTTTCAGGGGATATTCTATATCTAACTATAACAATTTTATGCTTTTTCTCTAGCCTCCAAAGTCAGACTTAAAGAAAAAGCAACTGAAATATTGCTCAAGAAACATTTGTTGATTATTGATGATAGTTATGGTAATTCATTTAATTTTTTTTTTGCTGTGGGGGGGTGAGTACTGGGGATTGAGCCCCAGGGATACAGTGTAGCTTCTACCTCCGAGCTACACTGTAGCCTTTTAAATTTTGTTGTTGTTGTTGTTGTTTGGCAATAAGGTCTCTCTAGGTTGCTGAGGGCCTCACCTAGTTGCTGAGGTTGTCCTTGAACCTGCAATCTTCTTGTCTCAGCCTCCCAAGTACTGGGATTACAGCCATGTGCCACCACACCCACCTTACTCATTCAGTTTTTAAGTGAGCGATTATTTAACAGTGTCTTTTCAATTGATCTGTTAGAAGGTATCAGTACTGGTGTTCAACTTATCATCAGTCCTGGTGTTTTGTGGGTAGTGCACAATGTTTTTGAAGGACCTTATCAACCGGGAATTGTATTTGCCCGTTGGCTCAGAGAAAATAAAAAGACAATAGAAACATGCATGGTTGACTTCAAGATGATGGAAACAGAAAATAATTCTCAACAAGAAAACTTCACCCCAAGGCAGGGAGCCCAAAGAACAATAGCAGCGAATATCCTAATACAATAAATCAAAGCCCAAATCCTTTCTCTCATATTGAAGCCAAAAGGCAGTAACAGTTCTCTTTTGTCAGCGTATCCCTGGGAATGGCTCATGACAATATTTCTCCCAGGCGGTGTTTGTATATCCATGCTCTGTAGTCTTCTATTTTTGAAACCGTTTAAGATCTGGTCACATCTGCGTGGTCTGGATTTCATCCTCGGAAGGGGACATGTGGCAGCAGAAGAACACGCTGCCACGCTTGTGAAGGACTCTTCTGTTTGTCGACTGCATTGGATAGCTTTCTGTTTTCCCCCAAGGGACAAAACCCAACAAGATAAAAATAAGAAGCAAGGTCAAGGGAAGCAGGAGGAAGAAATCCACAGGATAACTCTGTGGGTTAATAGACCTACTGTGACCAAACATCCAATATGGTGCTGAGTTTCCTAGCAGCAAGAACAGAAGTAAAATAATATAATAGTAAACAATAAAATAAATAAATGTGCGATATTCTCTGTAGTGGAAGCAAGGGTATAAATAATTTTATGAAAGATGTTTTCCCCATTACTGTTTTTATTTTCTTTTAAGTCTTAAAGAAATATATATTCTCATGGCAACCAGTTTTCCAAACAGAGAACCTATTACTATGTCTAAGATAGTAGTTTTGAAATTGTAGGATGCATTGGATTTTCCCAGAGGGTCTTTTATTTTATTTATTTATTTTTTTGTGGTACCGGGGATTGAACCCAGGGCGTTCTACCTCCGTGCTACACCCTCGGCCCTATTTTTTTATACTTTATTTTGAAACCGGGTCTCACGAAGTTGTGGAGGGCTTCATTAGGTAGAGAGAGAGAGAGAGAGAGAGAGAGAGAGAGAGAGAGACGGGGGGGAGAGAGAGAGAGAGAGAGAGAGAGAGAGAGAGCTGAGGCTGGCCACGAACCGGATCCTCTGGTCTCTGCCTCCCAAAGTACTGGGATTACAAGCATGCGCCACCACGCCCGGCCCAGAGGGTCTTTTAAAATGGATCTCTGTCTCAGAGCTTCTTCGTTTTCTTTTTGTTTTTCGCTGGGGATTGCACCCAAGGGCATTCTACCTGTGAACTACACCCCTAGCTTTATTTAATTTTTTAAATTTTGAAATAAGGTCTCACTAAGTTGCTGAGGCTGGCCACGAACCTGCAGTCCTCCTGTCTCAGCCTCCTAAGTACTGGGATCACAGGTGTATGTCCCTGTTCCCGGCCCTGCCCCCATTTCAAGTTCACAGGTGGCACTGATGCTGCGGACCTGGGGGTGTGGCCATACCTTGAGAAACACTTCTCTAAAGGGATTTAATAGAGTGACACCCTAGCAGAAATATTAAGTGACCTATGGGAAAACACCTTTAAGAGAAGTCTTCTTCAACGTCAGCCTTCCCTTGCCTAGCTCAGACATAATATCCAAGTCCTGACTTTGACATGGGTACAATCTATAGAGCCTATTCACACTCCACCAGCTTAACATGCTTGTGTGTGTGTGTGTATGTGCGTGTGTGTGTGTGTGTGTGTGTGTTGATGTGCACACTTGTATCACATGTGTGTATTTGAGTCAGCAACACCACCCCAATCAAGTCACAGAGCTGTTCCATCACTACAAAGGTCTCCCAGTGCTGCCCCTACATGTCACAGCCGTCCTGTGCCATTCCGCAACGCTGGCCACAATTCATCTGTTCTCCATCTCTCTGATTTTGTCATTCTGAGTCTCTCATAAGTAGAATCAGACAGCATGTAAGCTTTTGGGATTAACTTTTCCCCCAATCAACATAATTCCCTTGAGAGCCAACCCAGTTGTTGAGCATGCCAATATTTGTTTCTTTTTGTTTATTTATTGATTTATTTTTGTGGTACTGGGGATTGAATTCAGGGGCATTCTACCTCCAATCTACATCCTGATTCCTTTATATTTTTATTTTTATCTTTTTTAAACAGGGCCTTGCTAGGTTGCTGAGAGTCTTGCTATGTTGCTGAGGCCTGCCTTGAACCCATGATCCTCCTGTCTCAGCCTCCCAAGTACTGGGATTACAGGTGTGCATCACCATGCCTGGCTCAATATTTGTTTCTTTTCATGGCTGTATAAGTATCCTAGAATATAAATGTACAATATTTTGTCTAATCAGTCATCTATTGAGGGACATTTGGAGGAAGAGACCCAGATAACACCCGAGGGAAGGTAGTAATAGAGGGGATAAACTTGGAAATTATTCTTTCCAGAAGCCTCAGAAATATCTCTGGTTTGGGTTCAGTAATTCAGAGAGGGTGAGAGCCGAGGATGACACAGGTGTCAGGGTGAGTATTGAGAGATCTCTCGAGGACTGTTGCTATGGGTGTTATATGGTTATCTGGGGTACTGTGAGCCCCTCTTTGGGTAAGGAGCAGTCCATCTTCCTGCTGGCTTTGGGCTGATTTACCCTAAAGTGAAGCCTGCTTATTCCTATATAGAACCTTTGAGGAGCCCAGATTTCCTGATTCAGGAAAGAGGACTGTTGAGGGTGGGGTGGGATCTCTTCATAGGAGGCACAAGCTCCCTTCAGTGATCTGTATTCATTGCCAAAGACCTGAATTTATGAATAGGTACAAGAAATCAAGACACCAGACACTGAGGACCAAAGGTGAACACGCAGAAGGCTCGACTCTGGAAGACAGAAGCAAATCAAGGAACAAGAACGAATTTCAACAATGCCTTGTCCTGTGAGTGATTGTGGTTACGACAAAAACAAAAACAAAAAGAAGAAAGAATCAGAGAAATAAGAAAGAGTTCTTTTCAATGAATGATTCTCAACTGGAGAAAGTTTTGTACCTCCACCCCCAGACATTTGGCAATGTAAAGAGATAGCTATTATTACCATAATGAATTACTTTTATTTTTCTTTTCTTTTTTATTTTTATTTTTTTGTGGTACCAGGGATTGAACCCAGGGGCGTTCTACCTCTGAGCTACACCCCCGGCCCTATTTTTTATCTTTTATTTTGAAACCGGGTCTCACGAAGTTGTGGAGGGCCTCACTAAGTAGCTGAGGCTGGCCGCGAACCCGGATCCTCTGGTCTCAGCCTCCCAAGTACTGGGATTACAAGCGTGCGCTACCACGCCTGGCACCATAATGAATTACTTTTAATATTTGGAGGAAGTATTTTAAATACTCAGAATGTAAAGAAAGAGATAAAAGAAAACCAGGGAGCAAGATTGAAAGACATAGAGTTCAACATACCCAATTCTCAACTACTCAGAATTCCTCCAAAGAGAGAACAGAGGCTAATGAGAAAGCAATCAAAGAAATAATAGAAGACAATTTCCATTGCAGAATAAAGGGCATTAGGCACAGAGCAGGATGGAAGTAAAATAGGCCACAACCCGAAACAACTCAGGTAAAATTCAGAGTGCCAGAGACAAAGACATTATTCAAATATGAGCAGAAGCTGAGTGAGAGGTGTATGGAAACTCAACAATTATTGCAACTTAAGTCTGTAATTAGTTCAAAACAAAACACTGTAAACAGTTTCCAGTTTGGTTTCCAATTTTCTCTTTGTTATAATTAACTCCATGCAGAGCATCCTTGCGGATAGTTTATAATAACAGACAGTTGGTTTATGAATCCTATAACTTTTATTAATCTAGTGCCATTTTTTTTTTTTTTTGCTCATGCCTTAGACTTATGAAGGAATTGATGCCCAATCCTGCTCTTTGGTTCACGATCCCCTCCAGGGTAGGCACAGAGGGACCCTAGTAATTATCTAGGCAAAGATGCTTATCTTGCAGACAGAGAAGCTGAGTTCCACAAAATACGAGTCACTACCCCAAGGGCACAGAGTAAGGGAGTCTTATTCTCAGATGACAGGTGTCTCAAAGCCTGCTGTGTGCTGGAGTTATGCCAGAGTCACATCTCCTAACTTTAATGTGTAGTGTTCAAATCCATAATGTCTTTTGTGGGACCTTTGCTGTGTTCTCTCAATCCTCTTCACACCCTTGTAGTTTTCCTGAGCATTGTAGTTATCCATGCACATTGCAATCTCGTTGAAGGGAGATTAATGTGAATTCATTCGTTAGACAGATATTTAATGAGCACCTGCTGTATACTAGCTACAGTGACAGAGAACGAGACGAAGTCCTTGACCTTGTGAAGTATGTATTTTGTCGGGAGATAATTAGCGACTAGACATACTATGAGGGTGTCATAAATGTACAGAGAAAACGAAGTCCAGGTGGAGTGTGACCATTAGATTATTATGATTAGTATTAGATAGGGCAGGTAGGAAAAGCTTCTAGAAATGCCATTCTAAGAGAGAAAATCTATAATCATCTTATCACCTCTGGGCCTTCTTATCATCGAAGATTCAGATATACATAATCATTTTTCATGACTTTCTCCCTTTTAGTACTCCCTCTGGGAAAGGTAATCGGACTCCAAGAATTCCTTTCTAGCATTTTCAGGGCTTAGAAAACTACGACAAGAGACATTCTGCAGAGCAAGAGAGCTGCTTATTAGAATGTGAGGGACCTCAGAGAGGGCGCAGACTTCCAGAGAGAAAATGATGCTGCCCTTTAACCTCGCCTCCGAAACCTGGTTCCCTCAGCCCTCATCGTCGTGGTTGGTACCGCAAGTTTGTGTGCACACGTGTGTGTGTGTGTTTGTGTGTGTGTGTGCGCATGTGCATTTAGCTGTTCAGCCTGTGTTTGCAGTTGTGCATAAATGTTGGTTCCCTGATTCCCATCATTTCCAGCTCATTTTTCACACCACAGTGTTGGCTGATGAGGTCATGGGAAAAGAAGCGGTGGAAAGAGCAAGGGTCAAAGGGCACGCTCGCTCGCAGGTACCCAGGGCTCTCCAGGGTTTGGGTTGCTTTGCTTTTATTGTTTGAAGAAACGAGACGCAGGAATTCATGTCTTGCCTTTTCTCTCCCCTTTCCTTATCCTGTGACCTCTCCCCCTACCCCATGTGGACATTGTTGCTGGATCGTAGGCAAAACTACTTCCTATTCATGGATTCCTTCTGAACAAGCAAGAGATGTTCCCTCTAGAATGGGCTTCTCAGCCGTCACTGCCTGGATATGTTTTTCCCATCCTTCTACCCAACGACAGTTCCATCTTCTGAGACAACCAGACCTAAGGCGCAGAAGCATAAGTCAGCTCTTCCTTCATAGACACTCTCTCCTGCAAATGCACCCAAGCCTCATTTCGGTCCCCTCCAGCCCTGGCCCAAGAAGGTGCCTATGCTCACCATCCTGCATACAACTGTGGTCACCTCTGCCCCAGGCCCAGGCTTGTGGCCCAATGGAGGAGCTGAAATTAGATTTAAATTGAGTTAGGCAGAGAGAGGCCAAAATGTACTATCATGGAACCCTTGCCTGCTCTCTCTCTCTTAACTTAGTTCTCCTAACCCATTCCTAGAATTCACTTATTTGATTATTCATTCTATTCCTTTCCTAGGGCTTCCCAAATAAATGATGACAAACTTTGTGGCTTAACACTACCCATATTTATTCTCTCCCTGTTCTGGAGGCCAGAGGTCCAGAATCTAGGGATTATCAGGGCCTGACCCCTATTGACCCCTAAAGGCTCTGAGGATGAATCTGATCTATGCCCTTCTCCTAGCAGCCTGCAGGCAAATCTCGGTGTTCCCGGGTTTGTAAATCCATCACTCCAATCTCTCTGTCTTTACCTTACTTTTGTCCCTCTGTATCATAAATCTTTCTCTACTTTTCTCTCTCTCTTTTGGCACTGGGGGTTGAACCCAGGGGCATTCTACCTCCAAGCTACACCCCCAGCCCTTTTTATTTTTCATTTTGAAACAGGGTCTCACTAAGTTGCTGAGGTTGGCTTTGAACCTGCGATCCTCCTGTCTCAGCCTCCCAAGTACTGGGATTACAGGTGTGCACCAGCAAGCCCGACTCTCTGCTTTTCTCTTATAAGGATACCTGTCATTGAGGTTAGGTCTCACCTTAAATCTAGAGGATCTCATTTAGAGATCCTTAATTATATATACAAAGTATATATATATATGTGTGTTAGCCTTTAAATATATATATACGAGACACAGGAATTCATGTCTTGCCTTTTCCCCAAATAAAGCCATTTCATAAGTTCAAGGGCTATCCCAACTCACCCGCCTCTCCCTGTCCATGTGTGCTGTCCTCCCCATCCATGTGTGCTGTGCTCCCCATCAAGGATGGGATTTATCTTCTTCTGCCTGGAAGCCGAGCTGGACCAGTGGCTGCTTTTCCCACTAAGACGTGGAGGATAGGATGCTCTGGGATTTCCTAGGCCAGGATTTCAGACGCTATGACAGCTTCTACCTTTCCCCCTCTTACAACGTCCACGTTATGATCCCCGAGCCACCATGGAGGAAGTCTGGCTCCCCTGTCTGAGCAACTCCATGAACAGGAGATGGTTGAAGACTATGGCCAACTCCCCAGCTGAGCTTCCATATGGCACCAGCCCTGGTTGCTGTCTGAATGCCATAGCATGAACGACTCTACAAAAGACCAGCAGAAGAACTGCCCAGCAAAGCTAGTTCAGCCTATAGAACCACCAGAGATAATAAAATAGCCATCTGAAGCCACCAAGTTTTGAAGCAGCTTGCCATTCGGTGATAGGTACCAAGAAGAGACTGAACATTTCTCCGGTACATGCTGCTGAGATGGACTTGTGGTTTGCAGTATTGTTCTGAAAACAACAGAAAAAAATGGTGCCAGCGCTTTGTGCTGGATGCCAGCTGGCACCAGAACACCATGGAGCGGCGTGGCGAGTGGAACATTCAAAGACTGCTCCTCACCAGGTCCAGCGCTGTGTACCTAGAAGGCTGAGAATCCCAGCTGGCTGGAGGTGTACCTGGAAAGAGTTACTGGATGATGCTAAATGACCGCATCTGGTGGAATAAGGGTGGGAGGGCAGGATGCAACTCTAGACCCCATAATCAGAGAATATTGTACTGGAAAGAAATAGACCCAAAGACAGGCTCAAAATAGTTCTCTGCGGCACCCAGCTGCTGCCACGGCATCTGGCTCCTGGCCCGGGATTCATTTTGTCCCCTCAAACTTTTATGGTTTTCCTTTCTTCAATATTAGCTTCTCCAAGTGCAAGACATATGCAGTCCTTTTGCATCCTTTAAAAAATCCAGTTAGACTGGCACCTTTCTCTGTGGAGTCCTGAGGGGTCAAGGGTGTTCCAGGGTCTCTGTAACTGGGGCAAGCTGGGATTGTGTTTCTTGGTGTGTATGTGTGTGTGTGTGTGTGTGTGTGTGTGTGTGTGTGTGTGTTCTTATTTATTTATTTATTTACTTACTTACTTACTTACTTACTTATTTATTTATTGGTACCAGGGATTGAATCCAGGAGCATTCTACTTCTGAGCTATAACCCCAGCCCTACTTTAATTTTTATTTTGAAACATGGGCTCGCTAAGTTGCAGGGACTGGCCTCAAACCTCAAACCTGCAATCCTCCTGTCTCAGCCTCCCAAGTACTGTGATTACAGTGTGTGCCCAGCTTATGTGTGTGTATTCTTCTACCTTACATCATAGATGCTGGTGCCCTGTCCAAGTCTCTTTCATGAGGTCAGTGAGTCTCTCCCCCAACTGCTGTAATGTTGACCACTAAGGGCTCTTGGTTGGCCTTCTTTTACAAAGAATTACCATCAGCTGAGAGTAGAGCCTCTTCACCCAGGAGAAGTTATTGCCTCTACCCTAGAGATGCCCAAGTACCTGATCACAGGGGGAAAAAGGCTGGCCCTCTTGTGTCCAGGTGGGGACTTAACTGAGATGCAACTCCTCTATTACATTCCTGGTCCATTCTTCCTCCCACGAGTTAGCTAAGGCTAGACTACCTGAGACCATATCCTAGTCAACACTTCTCCCTTTCCTTGTGTGCAGTGTGTGTGTGTGTGTGTGTGTGTGTGTGTGTGTGTGTGTGCATGCACATGTGTGTTTATGTACAATGACTATTTTGCAGATAATAAAACTGTAGCCTGTGAAGGTAAAAATGACCCAGTCAAGTTCACATGATAGGTCAATTTCCAAAACTCCAACTAGACACCTTTAATTCTGAAGTCAAATCTTATCTTCATTCCCAACTAGATTAGCCAAGGTCTGCAGTATTCATGGTTTATTGATTCATGGTTTTTTGTTTTGAGTTGATTATGCGTGGAGGAACCTGAGGTTTACTTTCTTCAATCCTGCAAGGTCTGTGGTGCATAAAGAGACCTTACTCTGGTGGATCCCAGCAAGAAAGGTGAGCACAGGTAATTTCACTAGAGATGGGTCAGGGTTTTAAATAAACCTTGCTCTGTAAAGTGAGAACCATGCTGTTGGAGAGATGCTATCTCCCAGGTTAGACATCTCCCAACCCGCACTGCATGGAAATCAGGGAACGGGGCTGTCGGAAACCGTACACATTCATAAATATTGATAGGCTGACAAAGAATTTTAATTTCGAGATGTCTGACTCTGATTATTTCTGAAACATAAACACCTTTTTAATTCTCCCCTCAGGCCAAAGATCAAACTTTGGCTATCGCATTTTATTTTTTTTTTTTTTTTTTTTTTTTTTTTTTTTTTTTTTTTTTTTTTTTTTTTTTTTTTTT
>PVJS01056155.1:0-12438 GCA_004027185.1 Glis glis | reverse complement strand
AAAAAAAAGGGCCGGGGGCGTAGCGCGGAGGTAGAACGCCCCTGCGTTCAATCCCCAGTACCACAAAAAAAAAAAAAAAATCAGTTGGCTCTAAGTGTGTGGATTTGATTCTGAGTCTTCTATTCTGCTCCATTGGTCTATGTATCTGCTTTTGTGCCAATACCATTCTGTTTTTATTACTATGGCTTTGTAGTATAGTTTGAAATCATGTATTGTGATGTCTCCTGCATGGTTCTTGTTGCTGAGAACTACTTTGGTTATTCTGGGTTTTTTGTTGTCCCAAATGAATTTAAGAACTGATTTTTCTATGTCTGTGAAGAATGACCTTGGTAATCTAATGGGTATTGCACTGACTCTGTAGAGCACTTTTGGAAGAATGGTCATTTTGATGATATTTATTCTGCCTATCCAAGAGCATGGGAGGTCTTTCCTATCTAGTTTATTTTTTCAAGGAACCAGCTTTTGGTTTTGTTGATTTTTTTGTATTTATTTATTTATTTTTCTTATTTATTTATTTATTTATTTATTTTTTGCAGTACCGGGGATTGAACGCAGGGGCATTCTACCTCCACGCTACGCCCCCAGCCCTATTTTTTATACTTTATTTTGAAACCAGGTCTCACGAAGTTGCGGAGGGTCTCACTAAGGAGAGAGGGAGAGAGAGAGAGAGAGAGAAAGCGAGCAAGAGAGCTGAGGCTGGCCGTGAACCCGGATCCTCCGGTCTCCGCCTCCCAAAGTACTGGGATTACAAGTGTGCGCCACCACGCCCAGCTGATTTTTTGTATTTTTTAATTCTCGACTTCATTAACTTCTGCTCTGATTTTAATAATTTCCTGTCTTCTACTGACTGTTCCTGTTTTTCAAGGGCTTTGAGGTGTAGGTTATTTATTTGGTGATTTTCTGTTCTTCTTATGTGGGCACTCAGTGCTATGTATTTTCCTCTTAATACTGCCTTCAGGGTGTCCCAGAGATTTTGATATGTTGCGTTTCTGTTTTCATTTGTTTCTAGGAATTTCTTAATTTCTCCCCTCATTTCTTCTCTGACCCATTCCTCATTCATCAGTGTGGTAATCAGTCTCCATGTGTTCATGAGGTTTCTCTTGGTCTTCTTATAGTTGATTTCTAGTTTCATTCCTTTATGGTCTGAAAAGACGCAGGGGATTATGTCACATTTTTTGAACTTGCTAGTACTCACTTTGTGGCCTAGGATATGGTCTGTTTTAGAGAAGGTTCCATGAGCAGCTGAAAAAAATGTGAATTCAGTTGTAGTTGGGTGGAATATTATGTATGTGTCTACTAGGTCCATTTGGTTTGTGGTGTTCCTTAGGTCTGAGGCATCTTTATTGACCTTTTGTCTTGAAGATCGATCTAGTGGTGTGAGAGGTTTGTTGAAGTCTCCCAATATTATGGTATTGGGATATATGTGTGACTTAATGTCACAAAGAGTTTCTGTTATGAAAGTGGTTGCACCTATGTTTGGGGCATAAATGTTGGCTATTGTTATAACCTCTTGCTGGATTGTTCCTTTTTACCAGTAAGAAATGACCTTCTTTGTCTCTTCTGATAAGTTTAGGTTTGAAGTCTAATTTGTCTGATATCATAATTGCTACTCCTGCTTGTTTTTCAGTTCTGTTAGCGTGGATTGCCTTGCTCCATCCTTTCACCTTTAGTTAGTGCATATCTTTACTTGTAAGGTGTGCTTCTTGCAGGCAGCAGATGGATTGTGATTTTTAATCCATTTTGCCACCTTCTGCCTTTTGATTGGGGAGTTGAGGCCATTTGTATTCACTGTGATTATTGAGAGATGGGTTTTCATTCCTAACATTTTGAGTTTTAATTTCTGTTTGAGTGTGTTTGTTCTTTGCCTAGTTGTTTGTTTGATGGAAATCACTGTTTCTCTGGTTCTGCCGTTTCCTTATTATTTCTTCTTTGTAATTAATCTCTTTGAGTATTTCCTCTGGTGCTGGTTTGGAAAACATAGTCTTTCAGTTTCTTTTTTCATGGAAGGTTTTTATTTCCCTGTCAAATAGATATCTTTGCTGGGTAAATGAATCTTGGCTGGAAGTTGTTTTCTTTCAGAGTTTGGAATATGTCGCTCCAGGCCTTCCTGGCTTTCATGACTTGGTTTGGAAGGTCGGGAGTGATTCTTATTGGTTTGCCTCTGAATGTTACTTGCTCTTTTACTCTCACTGCTTTTAAGATTCTTTCCTTGGCCTTTACATTAGTCAATTTGATTATTATGTGGTGTGGTGAATCTCTTCTCTGATCTTGTTTATTAGGGGTTCTATATGTTTCTTGTACCTGTGTGTCCACCTCTCTTTCTATGTTTGGAAAATTTTCTAATATTACTTCTCTGAAAAGATTATTGATTTCTTTGGTTTCAGCTTCTATTCCGTCTTCTATGCCTATTATTCTTAGGTTTGCTCTTTTAAGACTGGCTGAGAGCTCTTCAATGTCCAATTCATGCTGTCAAATTGTTTTCTCTAAATTATATACTATGCGTTCATTTTTGGAGAGGTCATCTTCTAAGAGTGAGATTCTGTTTTCTACGTGGTCTAGTCTATTGTTGGTCCGTATTGATGCCTTCATTTCAATTACTGCATCCTTCACTTCCTTCAGAGCTTCTTTTTGATTCCTTTTCAGGGTGTCAGATTCTTTATTTGATCCTTCATTCTTTCAGGCTCTCTCTGAATTCTTTTTGGAAATCCTGTATCATTTCTACTACTAAAGTTCTGAATTGTCCTTCTGGCAGTCTTTGCACTTCTGTGTTGGTGGGTTCTGTTGTGGTGGGGTTGTGGGAGCTCATTGTTTCTTTGCTATTCTTCCTTTTCATGATTTCAGGCTTCTTATGTTTATACCTTTGTTACTTTTGGTAGCTCTCTCTCACTCTGTAGGTTTCCTATGTCTAAACTCTCTCCCTTTATACTTTCTTATTCTGGAGGTATATAGTTGCTACTAGGTGAGCCTTAAAGGTGAATGGCCTTTACTGAATGGTTATTCTCACTTGCTCGGTATAATGTCCATTTGCAGGCCCGATTCTTGGTCTCCTTCAGTGATTAGGACCCTTGCCTGGTGCCTCTCACTAACTGTGCAGGCGACCAGTGCAGCTATTGCCCCTCTCACTGCAAGTGTGGGTCTCCATGTTCTCCACTTGGGCTCTCCCTATGTCTCTCTCTGTTTACACCTATGGCAGGTGTCACCAGCAGGGGGCCCTGGGCTTGTGTCTCTCTTTGCCTACAGAAGCAGCGGATGTCGCTTTGACCCGATTCTGTGCAAACACGGAACTCCACATTTTCTGCAGAAAGGGCTGGTTTTGTCCAATTTTTCCCCGGGTACCACAACTGTATGTCCTATGTCTATCCCCGGGGACTCTATAAAGGTGCTACGACCCGCAGGCTGCAAGTCTGTCCCACCCAAATGTTGCCAGGGACTGTATGCTTATCCACGCATCTACTGCGTCCCACAGCAGACCCCACTCCCATCTCCACTGGGGCAATCCGCACAATCTCAGACCCCATAAGTCCCTGTGGCCACGCTGGGTGGTCTCCCCCTGGGGCTGCTGTAGGTTCTGGTCAGGCCTCCAGGCAATGGGGACTCTGCCGAGCATGGATTGATTTTCTGCTCACTTTTGTCACTGATGCTCTGCAGTTGCTGGTTTTACAATAGGTCCCTGGCTTCTTTGTTGGTGGCCTGTAGAAGCTGCAATGCCGGTAGCCACCGGTGCGGTCTGACCAAGATGGCACCGCTGCTGCTTCTGCCAACGCAGCAGTTTGGGTCTGTGTCGCACGTGGAGCAAGTTGCTTCTCGCCATCACTGCTGCTATTCTGCAGTTGCTGGATTTACAACAGGTCGCTGTTGTCTCCATTGGTCTTGTGAGGAAGCCACAATGCTGGTATCCACCACTAAAGTCCTGCCAAGATGGCACCACTGCAGCCGCTGTCGCCGTTTGGTCTGAGTGTGGAGCGAGACGCTGTTTGCTTTTGTGTCTGCTGATCTGCAGTTGCTGAACTTACAACAGGTGCCTGGCTTCTCTGCTGGCAGTGTGTGGAAGCCACAATGCTGGTAGTGGCCGGTCTGGTCCGGCCAAGATGGCGCAGTCACTGTTCCTTAGGTAAGGCGCTTGGAGCTTTTTACTTTCCTCTGTTTTGTCTTCTGGCTTTGATTCCGTCGCGTTTCAAATTTTTTGTTGTTGAGTTCAAGTTTTTGTTGCTTTTAAAACTTCTCCTGTTGAGAAGTTGCTTTCACGGCGATTGAGATCCAAGTCTCAGAGAGATCATAATGTGGTATCTCCCTGAGTTGCCATTTTGGAACCTCTCCTTTAAATTCTTAAAAGGCTTAATTTTTAAGGAAAACCTTTGCCTCTACAAAATATCCATTCTTAAAAGTGATCAAGTTATAACAATTATATATTTTACAGATTTCCATTCTTTACATGCTTTATATGTATCTTTTTACTTATAATATTACAATAAACTTTTGTTGTTTATAAATTACCCAGTCTATAGTATTTTGTCACAACCATAGGGACAGACTAGGACAGTGTGCTAAGAGTAAGTAAGACAAGAATTAGCCTGCCACCAGAAGATACGGGGAAGCACGCGCAGCAGCTGACAGCAGCACAGGGGCCCCCAGCACAAAGGAGCCTGGTATGTTTAAGCAAAGAAAAGACGCAAAGTAGCATGAAATGTGGATAAGAGGCAGGTAGGGGTCTAATCATCTATGGTCTTAGAAACTAGGAAAGGTATACAAACTTTAAATGCAGAACAAGGGTTTAAAACAAGGAAGCAAGCTGGGCGTGGTGGCACACACTTGTAATCCTAGTATTTGGGAGGCTGAAACAGGAGAATTGCAGGTTCACGGCCAGCCTCAGCAATCTCGTGAGGCCCTCCATAACTTAGTGAGACCCTGTTTCAAAATAAAACATAAAAATACGGCTGCAGGTATAGCTCAGAGGTAGAATGCCCGAGTTTAATTCTCAGTACCACACACACACACACAAATTAAAATAAAATAAAATAAAAAAAAACAAGGAAAGAATAAGATCTGACTTTATAGTTCGTTGGTCAGATAAATTTTCATAAAAGAACTACTAGGTCAAAGGGTACATACAATTTAAGTTCAATAGATAATGCTAAAAATGACGCCCAAACCTGTACCTATTTTTAATTCTTACAAAGAGCATATATCCAGGGCCTGTTTCTCCAAACCTCAGTAAAAGTGGATGATATCAAATTTTACATTCTTTGATAATATGTAAATAATGATTCAAATTTGTTTCTAATTTTGTTTTTAATATCTCTACATCAAGTGTTTCTCTATATTATACATTTTAATTTCCCTATATTAACAATCTCCTGTGGGTATTGGAGATACAGGTCATTTAAACAATATAAACAGAACCAATTTATCATAGAATGAGGCAACCTAAAGACATAATTCACCCCCAGCATGGAAAAACTACATTGAAAATGACAGTAGTTTAATATTCATGAAATCGTACTTCTTGTTGTTGTTCTCTAAGCAAAATCTACTAACAACAAAGTTAGTTCCACTACCTATCTCTCACAATGCTGGAGGACTTAAGGGGAATAGTGAACATATATCTTTGCACACTTGGGTGAATATATTTGTATGGTTCTGAATTCTTAAAAGTAGATTTGCTGCGACAAAGATTTTTTGCAGTTAAAATATGGATATGTACAGCCAAAATGACCTTCAACAGCTTGTAACCCACTTCCATTCCTACCAAAATCGTGGCAAGTGGAAGATGGTGATGTCTCTTCTATGTTTAATATTTTCTTAATTCCCTACCTACCTCCTTAATTTAGATGTGTCAGTCCTTATAATCAACATTTCACAATGTAGAAACCACAAAATATGGACACTTATTAGTAAAAACAAGTATAAATTACTAAAGTAAAAGATTTTAAAATTAATTTGGTGTACTTTATTTGGCCATCTATATTTATTCATGTGACACAAAACTGATATGCTGAACAGATCAAAGATACCAATATCACTGACTCCCTAACTTTTCTTGCCTTATTCATCTATAATTCTTTTACAATAGATGTTGGAAAATTGGGGAGCATTTAAACAAAAGATACTACTATTAAATATAGAAGAAAAATTGAAATACTTACAATCATCTAGATCTAGAAGTGAAACATCTTTGGCAAGAGAATTTCTATCTTGCTTCATTTTGTTTTCTTTCTCCTATAAAATAAGAAATGTTTCATTTACTTTATGTTTTATCTTGAAAATCTTTGAAGTATCCTTAAAATTGCAAAACAAACATTATTTGTCTCAGTCTTACAAATTAAGCTTCTGTTTGGTTATATGCAACATTTTTCTGAACCAAAATTAGTCTCAGCATACAGTATTTTGTCCCAATTATGCAAACTGTTTATTTTAAAATATTCTATGTTTGAAGATTATAAAGGATCTTTAGAATAAAATTCAAAGGTAACAATTATTTTATAACCTGACAACTTTTTGCTAACATAAAAATGTAATGTGGCTATTGAATTGAAGGTATGTAAATATTCTTGAAAATAATTTTTAAACAAGGTTCCTTAAGGAAAAGAAATTCTTAAACAATGCCATGTATAGCTCTGAAGTTATCAAAGGGATTATGACAGCCTCTTCTGCTGTAGTCTGTGATAGGCCTTGTGCTAAAAACTTTGTATCTCAATATTGGGTTGTGCCACACTTCTTTGCCAAAGGTACTCATTAAAATCTAAGCACCACATTTCCAGGCTCTTGTTTTTTAGGGTGGAAAAGGATTCACTTACTTTCCTGACTGTTTTGTAGAGAGAATAAATATTTCAAAACATATCTGCTCATAAGTAGGGTTTCCCCATGACAGATATTAAGTCTAATATACTTATGAAGCATATATAACCAAAGACTAGAATACAGTATCCTGAAATCTAAGGTAGTCACAGTTTTGTTAACATTCAGAAAATATTTGTATATCTTTTTTAAAAAAGTAAAATTAAGTTCAGTACTAAGTAGCACTAACAACTCATGATCAACAAAGGTAGGGTGTTAAACAGACATATCTGTGTCAGATTTATTCATCTTTATTGTCTATAGTTTTATTTTATATTAAATCTTCTCAAAAGTCAGAACTCAAATTTTTACTAAAATTTTTTGTTCATTCATTCATTCATTCATTCATTCAATAGATATGTATAGGATTTTAAATGTGCATCAGATTCTGTGCTAAGCAATGGAAATAACAGCCTAGATATAGTCCCTGCCTTCAAATAACCTGTAATTCACCAAA
This sequence comes from Glis glis, assembly GCA_004027185.1. Classification (NCBI taxonomy): domain Eukaryota; kingdom Metazoa; phylum Chordata; class Mammalia; order Rodentia; family Gliridae; genus Glis; species Glis glis. Next base: position 5,147 of record PVJS01056155.1, on the reverse strand, counting down.
GGAGTAGAAAGCTTATTGTTAATGGGACTTATTATAAATATTTTTGAAGTATTCCTCTAGCCATGGAAACATGCCACTGAAGCAAACCACAACATAACGTGTTAGAGCTCTTAGGCCAGCACACATACACGACCGGTAAGAGCATTATATCAAAGTATATGAGATGTAATATTTTTAAATGACTTAAGTTCTATTTGCTTTCTTATACCAATACTCAGAAAATTATTTTCAAGGATCATACAATACGTGTTAAACGCTAACACAAAGATCAACATTCATTTTCCTTCTCATAATAATTATTTTTGCCACTGCAACTAAAAATCATCTAGATTTTCATTTCTTATTTAAAAACAGAACAAATAGTATTTGCCCCTCTCTCTCCTCCTCAAATGAGTTAACAACATTGGGGCTGGGGGGAAAAATAGAAGAAATATTAGTTTTAAGGCTGAAATTTAAAAGACGCAAGTAAATGAAAACAGGTTCAGAATGGAAATACCACTCCAACTAGAATATCATTCCTGTGAAAATAGAACATATAATAAAAAGATCTTATTATCATGTGACTTATCAAAATGCTATGCTGAGCACAATGGGTGTAGCTTCCCATAAGCTACAATGGTGCATGACTGTCTTATGGAACTGTAACCTCCCCACCTGAAAAATTAGAAACCTATCAAATCAAGACCAAGTTAAAGCTGAAGGCAAGTCTATATCTTATTTCCTACTCTCAGCCAAGAATGTGTAACATATCTAGTAAACACACATGAGGTCACATACAACACAGAACAGAGCTGCATGTGAAACTGGCATAACCTCCTATTAGAAGCCAAGAACAGAATGAAAAAAAAAAGGCTTTCAAAAGGACAGAATTTCATTGACTTTCTGAGAATAGCAAATAACCAGTGACTGAAATATAACATTAGCAATAGATAATGGCCACTTCTACCAAGTTGAAAAAGCCTTGCATTCTGAATTGAGGCTATAAAATGCTTCATGATGTGTTTGCCATTCCTCCCTTATATTTCATTTTTCATTGAAAAAAAATCCGTAGTAAGTTCAAAACATTTTCATACTTAAAAGGATCTACTGTAAAAATAAAAATCTGAATTCTAAACAAAGAAGTTAAGAGCTCTATTCCATCAAACATTTCGCCATTTGCAATTCATCTTGGTAATAGAGACAGAACCTGGGTAAATGCATATAGGACTTGAGGCAGGAGATTTTTCTTGCTCAATGCATAATTCATGTGCTCCGCCTGCAAAGTGTGTAAAATGAGAATTTCACACCGCAGCATGAGCCATGGAGCTGCAGAGAAAAGGCAGATGAAATCATATTTTACTGTGTGAATTTTATTTCTTACCCTCCCAATATTTATACAAAACCATCATTGACAAACCAAACACATTGACAGATCACCCACTGTTTCCATTGTGTTAGTACTTGAGAAGAGATCAGGCAGAAAGATAGACAATTTGTTTTTGTATATTTTTTAAATAGAGGATTAGGTTTTTAACAGCTGAGTGACTGTATCAGACTTTTATAAAGACAACAGTAACTGATCTTAAGATCTCACTATAAAAAAACCTACTTATCAATTCATTATCCTAAAATCACCATTTTGTTTCTATGGTATTCAATTATACACCTCAACACATCAACATTTTCAAAATGAAACACAAAGTCGTAGGGTAAAGAAGCTGATTTCTACTTAATGTATTTCATTTCAAATAATAAATAAAATATCCTGGAAATATTTATTAAGTACCAAATATACAAAAAATGTAACAATATACCTATAAAGATTTTTTATGTATTATACATGTTCATTTTCATGCCGATTAAAAACAGAAAGACTAAGTAGAAAAAAAAGATCTGATCTAACAAGCATCAAATATGCTTCTGTTGTAGAGATTTGAAATTTAAAACTATAAGACAGGATAAGCAGTATGTAAAGTTTGTCAAACCCATACTATGCTTTGAAACCAACGACAATTCAAGGCTAATTTCTAGCCTCACAGGGCAAGATATCTGCATGAAATATTTTCAATTAGAATTACCTACCAAGGACAATTTAATGACTCTCCTCCCTTCAAGTCATCTGACAAATTTGATTTAAAAAATTTGAGGCTCACATTTATGTCTTAAAACAAAAGTGCAATCCAATAAACTGAGACTTCTTTATTAAAAGAAGTCTAATCTTTCCCTATTAAATAATACCTACTTCAATAAGAAGATATGCTTACCGGCATTCCCTTTGTTTTAAAAGTCTCAATTGAAATCAAATGATATTTCTGTTTCAGAGAATTTAAGATATGAACTAAACTGGGAAATGACAGAAATCAAAATGAGGTAAGGCCTTGAGTTGTTAGAGTAAAAAACCAATATTCTTTATTATTCATGGAAGTTATGCAATAACAACATACACAAATACTTGGAAGAATATAATTAAAGCTTGTTTCCTATTTCTCAAATAAAACAGAGAACCAATCAGAAATTAGTCTATTTCATATCACATGCCAAAACTGCTTTACCCCAAGACCAAGATGTTTTATTAAGGTAAATTTTTAAATTTGCATCAGTGTTAAGACACTAGTCCCCAGACAAGGAATGGGTCCTGAGAGCACTTATGATATATATAATCAATGTCTCTACACCTTTCAAAGAGGGATTAGTAAAAACTCTGACATACATATAACCTGAGAAAAAGATAACTGTGAGAGTTTTGCAAACACTAGTAGACAGCAGTGTTCTCTCACAATTAGTACACACATTAATCTTAATTTTGATCCAAATATGGAAATGTTAATATTAACTGTAAAATGCAAGTAAACTAAATATATTTCATACTGATAGATTACTATATTTTATGTGTAGCTTATACAATTAAAATATTTTTTATATATGTGGAACATACATAAAGTTATTCACAATAAAGTATAGCCATGATTTTAAATTATAATTTTAAGCACCCATGATCTAAATCTTCAGCAGTTGGTGCAGAGACACTAGACATAATTAGAATATTACACCACAGTTAAGGTATAAAGAGTGGACTAAAGGTAATACTGAAATAATTATAGTATATAGGAACATTCTAAAATACTGGCTAGTTTTAAGAACTCTGAAGTCTAGGTTCAATAAAGGAAAAAGCCTTGGAAACTTTAAAAATATTATTTTAAGCTGGGTATGATGGCACATGCCTGTAATCCCAGTACTTGGGAGGCTGACAGAAGGATCACAGGTTCGTGGCCAGTCTCAGCAACTTAGCGAGACTCTCAGCAACATGCCCAGACCCTGTTTCAAAACAAAAAATACAAAGGATTGGGGGTGTAGCTCGGAGGTAGAATGTTCTAGGTTCGATCCCCAATACCAATAACAACAACAAAAACACCCCAAAACATTATTTTAAGTAAAAGTTTCACCATCTGTTCAACACATAATTTTAACTACCAGCAGAATATAACTTGATTAAGTTAGTAAAAATAAGATAAAGTAATATAAATGTGAATCTCTTCTAGACACAATGTGGTCTATATTACTAATTTTTCTTTCTACTCTTCTGTATAAGAAATGTTTCTTCCTTCACACTACATTATGTGGAAACACTTAAATATGTTAAAATTATGAAAAATTATTAAAAGTAATGTTTTTATAGGTCCTATTTGGGGCAAAAGAATTACTTCTCAAAAAGAACTATATGCAAAATATTTTTCAATTAAATGTATTTCAGAAAAAGATACCTAAACATAAAAGTAAGCTTGTCCCTCAAAATAATTATATCTCAAACAAGATAATTTTCTTTGGTCATTACTGACAATATGTGACCTCAAATGAGGATGCCTCTCAATCAATAATACAAACAGACATGGCTCCTGATTATAGGACTACAGCTTCGTGACTCATGGACATACTGGGGCATGATATTAAATGACAAACCCTTAGAAACATACGCAATGTAGCCCTGGGTCTTGACCTCCTGACTGCCCTGTACCCTGCACATGAGTGGACATCCTTTCATCCACACCGTTTTCATTCCCTGCAGTCATTCTCAACTAGAAGTGGAAGGACCACATTCTGATACGAGTGGCCACTTTCTCCTTCCTTGTATTTTTATATTCCTTGTATGTGCAAAAGAAAGAACAAAGACACAGAAAATAGGAAAGTATACAGTTTCATAAGAGAACTGTAAATACTCCACTGGGATTAGAACATGAGGTGGGATAAGACTACAGAGGTAGGTTTGGCATGTGGCCTGAGGAGTTTACTAAACTCAACTGGCAACAGGGCACACTCCCGGTGACCTGAGTCTTAATCTGGCAGTTGTGTGGAAGGAGTGGGTCGGGAAAGCTTTGGTCTGAGGATGACTGCTGGCAATGGTCTAAGAAGGTAATGAATGGTGAAAGTAGGAAAAGAAGAAAAGGATCTGAAGAATAACATATAGAATCCAGAGGCTTGACAACTGTCTAAACATTTGGCATGACAAAGGAGTCACAGATAATTCTGGGAAAAAGAAAGAATGCTGGTACAAAATGACAGAGCATGTCTTCTGTCTGTATTAGGTTTGGAAAACCAGTAGTCCCGGAGAGGCCTAAGAATTTGGTCAGGATTTGGGAAGAAAAGCTGAAATTCGTGCAGAGATTGGGCAAGGTTACCATGGAAGTAATTTTGTGGAAACTATAGGAACGAATAAGTCTCGCAATAGGAAAAAAATGTAGGGGGGTAGGACTAGAGAAAAATTCATGATAATTAATATATTTAAAAAACTAATGAGGCAATGCTCCTACTTGGGTGTTAGAAGAGGGTAAAATGTGAAGCAATCGAATGAAAGGCCAATGAAGTCAGAACAAAATAAATGCCATTTCAGGTAGTAGGGGAACTGTCATATACAAAAAGATCAAGGACAACAGCCTAAGAAAAGGCCAATGGGTTTGAGAAGAGATCATGACTGTCTTTTCAGAGCAGTGTCTGTAGGAAGTGATAAAGGTAGAAAACACTTTCTAAGGGACTAAGAAATAACTAAGTTAAGAAGTAGTGGATGGAGCCGGGTGTGGTGGCGCACGCTTGTAATCCCAGTACTTTGGGAGGCGGAGACCGGAGGATCCGGGTTCGCGGCCAGCCTCAGCGCTCTCTCTCTCTCTCTCTCTCTC